>CM076572.1:794350646-794393146 GCA_034641835.2 Pinus albicaulis | reverse complement strand
AAATTCCTTTTGAGATTTAGTGGTAAAGTCCAGTGAGGCACAATGTGTCTTACTCACATATGAATTGACCATTTTCCACATTCAGATTAATGATAGGTTTCGAAGTGCATTATAACTTATAAGCGACTGAAATAAGGGATATCATCTGGATGTTGTATTTAATCATTAATAATGATTAGATAATAGACTCATACAATATTCCAGTTTAAGTAATAATAATTAGCTCGAGTCTCTGTGTGCACCCTAAGCCTGTGTGCGAATGTGTGTCACTGTGATTGTGTGGTGTGCATGCTCCTTTTCACTGTTTCTAGAAATTTAAATGAATCTTTTTATGACCCGTTCCATGATGTTTATAACCAAGATAAAAGGGGTTAAAGAGAATAAATTAAAGAAGAACGGGTCATAAAAAGCTTCATGCTCTTCCTCATACATTTCTTTGACAACTTGTCTGACATTCCATGCTGAGTTAGAGCCAGTTGTGTTTGTTGGGTGGAAACTTGAATTCTCCTCAATGTACTTCCATTCCCTATACTCATTTTCCTGACTTTGATGTTCCTGGATCCTTAGTAACAGGGGTATATTGAATCTAATCCTAAGCCATTATACTCTAAGCCTATAAATAATCCTCTTATGCAAAGGAATATTGGAAAGTGCGGCTTGTAATATTGCAGTAGAACGATATTATTTGATTTTCATGTTATGGGGAATTTATTTCCATCTCCTTTGGAAATATTGAGAGATTTGTTCCCCCCAACAATTTGAAAGCGTCTTCAAAGTGCAGGATGGCCTCCACTTGCCTCTACTTGTAAACTTGCACTAATTTAGAATCTTTTTCCAGAATTGCTGAGTGGAGTTGAGGATGGCTAGATTTGGGTGTTCGGGTCTAATTGGAAATGGATCTGTTAGTTCCCCATCCATGGTCCTTTTTACTTCTTAAATCATGAGCTCCTCATTCTCAGCCAAGATGTTAGGGCCAATAACTATGCATCTCCCAAATATGGATTTGGGTCCCATATGGTCAAATATGTGACCACAAGGATGTGAAGGAAAATTTCAACAACCTTGGCTTTGTCTTCTATACCACATTGTAGGAAAAATTCAATGAAGTCCCTAGTCTCTTGTAGAGAGATGGTTCCCTTCTATGTAATCATGTTTATCTAAAATAAACACCATTTCTCTTTCAGGAATAATGAGTAAGCCTTTGAAGTATGTTTGCAATTGATTTCCTATAAATAGAGGTGAACCATGGTGCCTAGACTTGTTTCCAAGGTTGCAATGTGAGTGTCCCTTGCTTTTAATAATCCTTGTGTTTGTTGTAATTGGATTTTCAGCTACTTGTTTTATTTCTTAATTTTCTCCCTCTTGTTTGATTCATCTAGCCTTAGGAGTTCCATTTCTTCTCTCATTATCTTCATATCATCCTCCATGTTGGAAATATCAATTGTACCATTGGATTAGTAAACCCTCTTCCATCGATGAGTCTCTACTTTTTCTCGCTCCTCCTTGAATAATAACTGTGGTATTTGGTGCTCATGAAGAACTCTTCCTGATGTTCTTGCAACAAGCCGAGGGAAAAAGGAAGAAGGTTTCCTTGGAGATGGTTTTCTAACTGCCCTTTCAGTTTCCTATAATTCTGTAGGATGTTCCTGTAGCATGGAAGCCTATTCCTGGAGGTCAGTATTTTGTACCTATAAATGGGAAACATGCTCTTGTGATTGTATTTTTTTCTCTATTTCCTCAAGAGTTTATTGAATTTATTTTATTTGTACTCATGGTGACAGTAATTTATGCCCCTTTTACATCCTATATCCCTTATTTTTATGATTGGGGGTATCCTCAATAGTGATAGTGATAAGAGAAGGAGGCTTCTACTTGCCACTATACCATATCTTGGTGATATTCCTAGTTTAAAATACATGTTGAGAAAGTCTACTTGTCTTTACATTTTTTGGAGTGCCAAGTCTTGTTAATGTGGTTGAATTTTCCTTCTCTTCTTCCTTTAGGAGTTCTTATTCTTCTCTTTGTTCTAAAGAGCTAGCCATTTCCTTCTCTTTCCTCTTATTCATTGAACTCTTTCGGAGATTTTCAAACTCTGTGTGGGCCTCCAACAAGGCATGTTTGTCCATATCCAAAAATTCCATCCAAGGAATGGTATGTTAAATATTTTCTAATGCATCTACAACTAGAAACCTAATTAGGTAGTGACGACCCGGATAGGTAATTATGATTACCCTTCTTAACCTTATTTATCGTATCCTTAAGACATTAGAAGAGGATGTATGGGATGATTAACTATTCATGAGTTGGCATGCCAGCTTGAAATCTCAAATGGTAAAGGATTCTAAATTGGTAAGTATACACTATGCTTAGCCTTCCCTCACAAGAAATTTATTTGAGAACATGATAAGCTATCTCATCCAAAGGGTAAGGTGGTATTTCCCTTCTGATCCCATTCTTATCCTCGTATGGCTATTCATTGGGGAGGAATAATCCTCTCTTTACATTGATAGCTTCATGTATTTCTTCATTACTCCAATGCACCCCCTTTGGGAGAGTGGTGACCCTAATGGTTAAGTTTTCATCAACATGGATTACTACCCTTTTTACTGTATAAATTATACAAAATACATGTATGTCCTAGATTCTCATGATCTAATAATATGCTACTGTTAAATACATAATCGCTTCTACAAATCTTTGTGGAATTTGAAACACAATCTCCAATCACAATATCATGAAGAAAGATCAATCACACATAACACAGATAATTTACCGGGAAAGAATAAAGCTAAAAACCCCACTATATTATATTATGTATTATATCATGGATCATGAAACAATTACATACAAAGCTCAAATCCAAGAGCTCTCGATATAATAGCTAACTGTCATACAAAAATTGGCAAGTTCCTTAGCCAATTTACTGTCTCTAGACAGCCTGCCTCCACTGTACAATCCCAAATGGTAAAGAACCCCTGAATGAATGATTATTTCTGCCTTGACGGAACAATCCTCACAGGCACATCCAATGTGTGTGTGGTTTCATGTGTGCAACCGATAATGTCACAACTAATAGTCAATTGTCCCTTTCACCTACATCTCAACTGGATCTCCACTGGATCTGACATGCATGCAGTTAATAGTATTAAATCTTCAGTTGCATGTGAGGCCACTGATTGTGAATTATTTAATAATTAATTCACTTGATCTCTCACTAGTGTATCTTCAGCTACAACTAGCACAACTAAGTTTAACTCACTTAACTAAGTTAAACTACTTTATAACTTTCATAATTGCACTTCCAACTCTGTTACAACTTCGAATCACTCAGTTACAACTAAGTCCACTTGCATGTCCCACCAACCAACCTCTTAACTCGAAATTCCTTTAGCTAACTGATTTTCCACTTCAGTTAACTATTTCCAAGTGCTCATTGAGAATAGATTATTGTTTATTGTCCAACTAATATTAAGGGATATAATAGTCGTCATGCATCTATAACTAGACATGCATTCTATAAATAGAAATTGCACATACATCTATAAATAGACCTCATCTATAAATAGAATTTTCTCATGCATTTATAAATAGACATCCACCTAAAAATAGCATGTGTGGGCCCCACCTAGTGTAGGTGTTTAATTTTCACTAGGATCAAGGATGTTGTTTCCGGATGCCAATTTCACTGTTTCTTGTTGCAAACTTCAACACTCACTCTCAACAAGAAAGGAATGTCTTTTCATGCAACATGCAACTCCATGCATGCAACACTCATGAAACTGAATAGCCTCCAAAAAATTGAATCAGTATAATGCATATTTCATCAAAGTCTTCTGAATTCTCCTTAGCTACGACACATGTCTTCAGGAACCACTGTGATACTGACACCTGCATCCATGCACTCTGCACTTGATGCCAACTGTGATCTGCACTCCAGTATCCAACATTCTCACTTTGATTTCATGTCATCATGACATCTGACTACATCAATCCAACTGATCCTACTACTGCTGCTCTGTGGGCTCCTCATAGCCAGGTTCGATTCATGAGATCCACACCATCTCAATGAATCCTGCTGAGAATTGCTTCTTGGGATTATTCATGCATGTCGCCCCACCTCTCACCTGGTGGTATAGTTGCATGCACTCCCTCTACCCATCTGGCTCAAAATTTCTCTGCATGAGTGGTTGCTCCCACTCCATGATTCTCATCTTGTGGTTGCTCCACATCCTGAGGTTAACTCTTACCTGCATGCAAATCCAACTCCCTCTCAAGGGTCAATTGCATGGCTTTCTCACAATTCCCCATGGTTGGAAGCTCTGCAGAAATCACATCTACATCAAGTATATAGAGATTCTTCACACGAATCCCAATATTATTGACTTGCTTTGTGGATTTATGTTGAAGGAAAGCTTTACCTTCACTAAATACCACATCATAGCCTTTATCTTCCAACATTGCAACTGTAACTAAATTTTTCGTTAAGCCTGGTACATGCATTACATATTTTAAAAAGAAGGGTTTACCTGAATTCCATTGGAAAGCAATAGTACTAATCCCGGTAGCGCTATACCTTTTGTCATCACCCATTTCAAAATGCATACATAGGTCCTTCTCCTCCAAGCTGCTGAAAATTTCTTTGTCTCTCGTCATGTGGAAAGATGCACCACTATCCAAGTACCACATCAAACTCATTGCACTTGACACCATGCATGCAATAAGTGAGAATTCAAGCTCAAATTGCAAGGTAAGGGCCTCACCAGCTATAGCTCCAGCAACCATCTTGTTCTTCTTCTTTTGTGGATAATTTGTGGCAATATGTCCATGCTCGTGACAGTGAAAACACTTCACTTTGGACATGTTGTGCTCCTTGCCATCTTCATCGGCCTCAGATTTGGAATGTAATTTCTTCCCCTTCCCCTTCTTCGCCTTGGTAGCCAAAGAAAAATCCTCTTCAACATCATGATTTGATGAAGAGACATCTCTGTTGTTTCGCCTTAACTCCTCCTGCACCAGATCCAACCACAGTCGTTCCCAATATGGAAATTTTTCTCATCCGTTGACAGAGTCTTCATAATTGTGCCAACTCTTAGGAAGTCCCAAGAGAGCCAACTTCACCAAATCATCATTAACAACAGTTATTCCTACACTCCCAAGTTCATCCCGACATTGGACAAACTTTGTTAAGTATATCGGAATAGTGTCGTTCTTTTCCATCTTGACCTTCCTGAGTTTATATTTGAGCACCAATTTCCTATGGTCGTTGCTTCTTTAGAATAGATCCGTCAAAGCCTTCCACATAACATATGGTGTGGCTTTCCCATGGAGGCTGGAGACAATGTGGTCTCGTACTCCCTCCAATAGGATCCTCTTCGCCCATGCCACTTTCTTTTGCCATGCATCAAGATTTGCAGCAACTAGCTTAAGAACATATTTTTCAATGAATTCCTTCAAGCCATTGTCTTCGAGTACTAACTCCATCCTTTCCTTCCAATAAATGTATTTCGAGCTTCCCTCGAGTGCATACTCTAACCTGAAGCCATTGAAAGCCATTTTGACCTTGAATCAGCTACAGCACCAAGAAATTATTTCTACAAATTCGAATTCTTTCCACCAACAAACTCTTATCATGCTTCACTACTACAAAATCCTGTGCTCCGATACCATTTATAAATTATACAAAATATATGTATGTCCTCTATTATCCTGATCTAACAATATGCTACTTTTAAATATAGAATCGCTTCTACAAATATTTGCGGAATTTGAAACACAATCTCCAATCACAATATCATGAAGAAAGATCAATCACACATAACACAAATAATTTACAGGGAAAGCATAAAGCTAAAAACCCCACTATATTATATTATGTATTATATCATGGATCATGAAACAATTACATACAAATCTCCAATTCAAGAGCTCTCAGTACAATAGCTAACTGTCTCACACTGTCATACAGAAATTGGCAAGTTCCTTAGCCAATTTACTGTCTCCAAAGAGCCTGCCTCCACCGCGCAATCCTAGATGGTAAAGAACCCCTAGATGAATGATTATTTCCTACCTTGACTGCGCAATCCTCATAGTCACATCCAATGTGTGTGTGGTTGCATGTGTGCAACCGATAATGTCGCAGTTGATAGTCAATTGTCCCTTTCACCTACATATCAACTGGGTCTCCACTGGATCTGACATGCATGCAGTTAATAGTAGTAAATATTCAGTTGCATGTGAGGCCACTGATTATGAATTAATTAATAATTAATTCACTTAATCTCTCACTAGCATATCTTCAGTTACAACTAGCACAACTTATTTTAACTCACTTAACTAAGTTAAACTACTTTACAACTTTCATAACTGTACTTCCAACTCTGTTACAACTAATTCCACTTGCATGTCCCACCAATCAACCTCTTAACTCGAAATTCCTTTTGCCATCTGATTTTCCACTTCATTTAACTATTTCCAAGTGCTCATTGAGAATAGATTATTGTTTATTGTCCAGCTAATATTAAGGGATAATAATAGTCGACATGCATATATAAATAGACATGCAATCTATAAATAGAACTTGCACATACATATATAAATAGACCTCATCTATTAATAGAATTTTCTGATGCATCTATAAATAGACATCCACCTAAAAATAGCCTGTGTGGGCCCCACCTAGTGTAGGTGCTTAATTTTCACTAGGATCAAGGATGTTGTTTTCGGATGCCAATTTCACTGTTTCTTGTTGCAAACTTCAACATTTACTGTAGTGATTGCTTCTTGGACTTCAACATGTTTTAATTTCATGGAAATTTCTAAGGAAACTTCATCATCCCTGCGAGATTTTCAAAGAAGCCCAACCAATGACAGATTTCTAGGATGGCCATAACTTCGGGATTTTAATGTATCTTAGTGACCTATTAGTGGGATATCTTATGTTTAACCCTTCCCCCATGGTATATTGAAATAAATTTAGGATTATGATACTTATTCACAAGTTTGGATAGGTTTCTAGGGAGGGGAAAACACTATGCCTATGTTGCTACAAGAATTGTGGCACTAGGGGATTCTATCTGTTGTAATTTGTAAAAAATATAAATGCACAATATTCAACAAAAAAGTGTATCTCTTCGTAATTATTCTATTCAAAATGTTTAGAGGCAATAAAAAATCTGAGAGGAAAAAAAAAACTTACTAACTGTTCCTCTGTTAATTTACTCCCTTGACAAGGAAATTCTAAGGACTGCTAAATTTCAACAATTAAGTAACAAACTTAACTCCAAATGTGAGTAAAATGTCAACAAGACATTAGAATTATTGTTTTTGCAATGAAATAAACCTTTTCATTCTTATCAAGGGTCTGTGTGAGCAGTTGCAGTGATTCTCTATCTTCTTGTAGAAGAACCCTCCCTCTTGTGGTACCTTACAATCTACCTCATGTAGCTCTGCAATTCTGAGCTTGATACCTTGTAGCATCCTCCTACAGTGGGGGAAACTTGTCATGGGATTTTTAAAACTTAGGTGCATGCATAACGTTAAATGAGAATATGTGGTGACTTCAAGTTGATCCCTTGCTTAGGTGGAGATAATTTTGGGTGGTGGATGAGGGAACCTGAGTGCACAAAATTCGAGTTATCCTCACCTATCTCTATCAATATTAATGTAGCTCGTACTCCCATTTTATCTCATCATTAGTAGGAAAAAATGACCACCTTTGAAAAATGTCAATGATTTTTTGCATTCATCCTCCACATGTGGAATAAATTTTAGACAAAATGGAGTTTTTCTTCCAAACTGTCTGAGACCTATGCTAATTTATCTCGCTAAAAAAACATTGTCTTTTTTCAAAAGAAATGTTTCCTTATGCTTGAAATGAATTCTTAGGGTGAGTGTTAGATCTTACATACCTGATGCTAAACTTTTCATGACGTTGGAGGTTTCTTTTTGTGTACTTGCAGGACTTTTTAAGGTGTTTCTGGTGAATAGGTAGTCCTGTAGCAACTTAAAGGAAATCATGCAGTTTCTTCAAGTTTATTTTTCATAGCTAGAAGGAATGATTGTACTCATCATGTTGATATGGAGTTTTTGATCTGGAGTTGTTGATCATTTTTCTGGAGGTTGAGGTCTTCTTCAAACATGTTTTTGTTTCTCTACAGATTGAACATGTTGGGGTCTCTTTAGGTTGTTATAGGACTATGTAGTATCCTGTAGCAGTTATAGAGGTCTCTCATGCTCACTAAAATATCATTCTAAAATGTCAAGGAGACTTGACAATTTATGGAAGGGCAGTTGATGCTAATAGAAATGGCTTTGGTTATGGTTGTGGTGGAGAAAAACAAGAAGACGAGCTGTTGTGGGGCTAGAAATGAAAAAATAAGAAGGGGAATCTAGCACACGATGTATGGTGATGGAGGATACAGATTTTAGGATGTTCCTATTGGTTTCCTTTAGCTCAGGTGCAAAGAAAATATTGAGCTATAAATTTTTTCTCAAAACTAGGTCATCTTGTAGCATTACATAACTTTCCTATAGTATTTCAAGGAAGCTAACAAAAATGTATGGGAAAGATACGATGATGAAGGTTTGACATGGTGGATGATGAAAGATCCTATCTCTTTGTCTTGGAACTTTCAAGAGTAGCATTGGTACTACCACCTTATTTTTTTGACTTGCTGTATTTTCTGTCTCCATTGACCTATCAGTCGTGTCATATGTCGACATTACTGAATTTCCTTATTTTATCTCTGCTGAAATTTCTTCACTAGATGTTTCGATTTAATATTTTAAAATATTTTGCTTTAACTGTGTGTCTCCAATTTAAAAAATAGTAAATACTCCTCCAAGACAACTGCACTCTCTAAAAGAATGCTCAACTCTTGCAACTTATGAGTGAATAATCAACCCTTGCAACTAGAAAAAGTCATTTCATGTTGTTCGTGGATATGTTGGTCTATTTGCTTAATGGATTATCCAGACTTCATTTTATTTTAAGTAGTTATTTTCCTATTGTTGGTCAAGTAAATCCCCTCTACAGACAGAGGCGATCCCACTATCCCTAGAGTGGGTCTAGCTACAAACAAGACACGCTATAATATTGATTCCTATTTAACGAATGGACGTAGATTCGATAGATAACTTACCGGAGATACTATGCTGTTGTTGCCGTCGAAAAGAGTGGCTCGCTCCTCGCTCCTGGTTTGACAAATGATGGTCCGCTCGCTTTCATGCTCAGACACCTACACACAAGAAAACAACGACAATATACAACATACTAATTCACATTCGTAACTATCAGTCAGTAGAAGAGGACTAAATCAATTGAATTTCATAAACAACATAACACAACGATGGAACCAACACCATAGTCGAGTATATTAATAAATGGAAGGAAGAGTACAACCAAGCTTCGACGTTGCGATCTCCTCCAGCAGGGTTCAAGCGGAGCACATCTCACAAAGGCTCGTCAGGAATTTGGACGGGACTCCCTCTACGAAATTCTCCTTGGTTCTACCTTCTCAATAGCAATTACTCAGCTATAGTATTCTTCTTCAAAGTTCAGCTCCTTGGCTATATGTTCAGCTAGCTTTCATAAAGGGAGAAGGCTTGTTTATATAGAGGGAGAGGGAGAGGTTAGGATCCCTATAATCATGGAAGGGAGACCTATCTTCAAGGAGTGTTTCATAGGAGGAGGAAACCACTGCCTAAAGAGGGAGATCCGTGGTTGATCAACTTAACCATTTCCAGTGACTCATCCTTGAGGTGTTTAGAAGGAAACTTCCGCCTCTATTTATTAAAAAAAATTCCTAAACAGCTGGCGCGGGCACTACACTGAGACAGAGCGCCAGGTGGCGCGGGCTCTAGTGCAAATCTTCCACATCGGCGTGAGGGATGAACTGGCTATCCGCGCCAAGGCCAAAACATAGGTTTTGTGTGATTTTTTGAGGAAATTTCCAACATGAGAAATGATGTCCTTATGTAGAAGGATGCAAAAAAAGTGTTTACAGAGTATGACACTGTTCACAAGTCATGGGAATGATCCTCCAATATGCGGGATGAGAGATTGCAGGGACGGTGAAAAAATGCTGTGTAACAGATGCCCCCTAAAGCATGAGGTCCAAGAGAGGGAGGGGTGAAATTATTTATGAGAACGTGTTCGACCCAAACACTGCTATTTGAAAACCTGCAAGTACAAATACAACTGATATCTCTTATACATGATATGTGGTATGGGCGCAACCATCCATAATAGAGTACATAAAAAGTGAGATCTGAGGTATGGACGCAACCATCCAGTAATAAGGATCAACTAATAGACTCAGGTATGGTTGCAGCCATCCAATCAGAAGAGTCATGTAATAAGTCATAGTAATCCATAAAGAACCCGTGGCCTGGATTTCATCCGATAAAACCCAGGGTCTTGCGCTCCATCCCAACCCAAACACAGTACAAGTTCGAGCATGCGAATAGACGATTTGAAGTCAAACATGCAGGAACATCGTCTGATTACCAACCAATAATGAGAGTTGTTAACAGACGTGAGAGAAACCATCAGTAATGACAATGGTTCTCAAGGTACAAGAGGTATAATACACAGAATGTGAACAGTGATCTGGCATCGAACACCCACAGAATCATATGATCGAAGGCCAATGATGTAAACCTTGTGACGAATGCAAAGAACCTGCCATTAAGGCATGCAGGCTCTAGGGCACCTGAAGGGAGTCTCTGGATTAGCTTCCTGGAAAATGAGTTGAAGTCGACAGGAAGCGACCTAGTCAAAGGAGGGCCATGATGTTTCCCACATCAACGACACGAGACAGAGGAATATAATGATTTCCAAATTAATACCATCAAAGAATCAGAGGGAGGTTGAAAAATTCAGAGGAAAAGGTTCTCTTGAACATATCGACGGCACGACACTGGATTTGGCAGTATTTGACATCAAGGGATCTGAGGTCATAGCGACGAGGATAAGAGCAGATGAGCAGTCAAAAGATATTACCCAAACCCGTGGAGGTAAACAAATGACGAAGTGACATGTCCCCAACCCGACATGAATGCAGACAAGTACCATGTTCAAGAGTGACATATTGCCGACTAAAGTCTGGTTCCATTTTCCCCCACCATTTCTGGCAAGTACCCCAATTATTTTTGTAAACAAGCTTGAAGGGGATAGCATATTCTTGCGATGTAAGTTTTTCCTTCGGACAAATCCAACCTAGTACATTTTACGAGCCCTAGGAAGGAGGAACTCGAGTAACGTCATAATGATGGAGTCCGATGTCATCAGTTTTTAACGAGTCTGACAAAGGGACAACTCGACATCTTTTCACGTTTAGAGAGTTTGAAAAGAAAGCAGAAAAGAAAACTCCAACAAGGCCCTTCTCGTAAATAGTCTTTTGGATCTGAAAAGGTAGAAAACAATATTCGAGAGAAACTCTTAGTCGCGATAGGCTAAGGTATTCCTTTTTCGTAAATAATCTATCCCAACCCGAAAAAGGGGTAAACGTATACCGGGTAGATATCGTTCCGTAGCCTTTTAATGAGTTCAAAACGACAAGCGTCTCAGCAATATTTTCAGTTTTAGAGAGTCAAAAAAGAGCTGAAAGGTGACTCCAGTATTGACTTTTTCATGTTTTTACCAAGTCCGAAAAAGTATAAAATACAACTCGTTTCTTCATCATAACCATGTGAAACCTATCGCTGCACAAAAATACGTGTGTAAAACGTATTCCTCGAAAATAATATGATAAAATAATCGACAAATATGTTTTAAAACCTAATTTAAGATTTTGAAAAGTTATAAAATGCCATAAGTGGTAAAAATTATTTACTTTTCACTTTTACCTCTTTGTGGAGCAACAGTGACCCATTTGCCTCGCGATCTTGTGGCGACGATTGCGAACGATCCAGTGAACCAATCTTGATTCCGTCAGTCTTAGGTAAGATTCGACATCATTTGCCATCTTTTAAGCTGTATTTTATTACTTGTATTTTTCATTTTGAATCCTTTAGGGGAGGATTTGTCAAAACTAGGGCATCGTGGTTGACGCGGGTTTCGGGAACGAACCCGCACCAATCGTCCCTTTTTTACACAGAGGGAGCGCCAACTGCGCGACCCAAAAATGCGCATAGATTTGAGAAAAATGAAGTCAATTGCTTGCAAATTTTGATGCCTAAGTAGACTAACAATTCTCATATGAACAATGTGCAGGTACCAAGCAGAGAACATGGTGATTGAGTGGAAAGAGAGAGAACACAGTGAGGAGGATGAACTTGCCATGGAGAATGAACGATGCATGAATTCCCTCAGAGATTGTGGGCTAAATAAATTCTTCCTAACACCGTGCCTCTGGGCTCAACCAGAATTACTTCAATGTTTGATAAGCATTTGGGACGAAGATCAAGAAAATTTTGTGCTTCGAGATCAGGAACTTGAACTTGAAGTTTATGATGTATATTTTACCACAGGATTGTCGCGGAGGGGTGTAGTCCCTATGCTGACCAGTACCCGTCCCTCTGGAGAGAGTATGGGGATGGTGAACGACAGAGTGTGCCGAGGCACAAGCAAAGGAACAGGGAGCGGGAAGGTTGACATCCAAACCATCCCAGATCTGGCAATTAAAGTAGTGTTGCACACTATCACGCGGGCTGCAGGATCGTAAGCACCGCATGAGGCCACAAAGACACAACTACTTCTCGTCGTAGACTGCCTAACCCCGACTCTCCACAACTAGGTAGAGGTCGTGACTATTAACATCAAGTGGCAGTTAACCAAATGCAAGAAGACCAAACTGAAGTAGTTTGGGTATGGATCCATTTTGGTATCGTTCTTCTTGGAACGACTACCAATATTCCAGCGTCAAAAGGTCATTGTCCCGATGCCACCACCCAGAGAACCACGGATGGCCTGATGGGTTGAGTTGATGCCTAGAGCATGGGCTGGCCAACAGATTTCCTAGAGGCCAAAGTTTTTTTATTGGCTCCGTCGGCACCTAATTTTCGTGGAGGATTGTCCTTACTCTGGTACAAACTGCACCAGTGATCTAGACCTCTCGCTCCCGGAGGGAGAGGATTGGGACGAAGAGCTAGGTGAGACTCATTTTTTTATTTTCACGAGTTTATGATTTTTTGGTATAAATGCATGTTCTGACAGTTAATCTTATATGTATACAAATGTTGGTCTAGAGAGGCCTGCAGGTATGTCGCCAATAGCGAGGCGAACTCCTCACGATTTCGATCCTTATGGAGAGGGCAGTGAGGAGGAGATAGTACAAAATCTGGAGGGGATCGCCCGTGGGATCCTGGACTATGCTCGCCTAGATGATGTTCCTCGGGCCTATCAGAGGCATAATGTAGGGGTGCCGAGTCGTATCCACTGCTTGTTGAGGCGGTTGGTACGGGCGATGACGTGCTATCATGAGCACCACACTGATTAGGCTCCTAGGCTTTTTATTTCCGCATATTTTTGAGAGACATGTTGTCTAGGGATGTAACTGAAACATACATATATATTTTTGGGTTTTTATGATGTACACATTGCAAACAATAGATATATATATATATATATATATATATATATATATATATATATATATATATATATATATATATATATATATATATATATATATATATATGCATCTATTTTCTACATGAGTCTATTTACATATGATGATGTTTTATAAGTAGCGCAAATGTCTATCTAATACAATTTTAGCCACTGCATCAGTTAATGTATTCATTCGTCTTGGTATATGTTGATATGTGATGAAATCAAAATGTCCTTCAAGCAAATGAATACGTAAATACAATCTCAAAATGCATGGGTTTCGAACCGAATAATGACCATTAAGTTGAAGAACAACAAGCTATGAATCTAGATTTACAAGCAATGTGCATATGCTGAGGTTAACTACCTCGGTTAATAGTTCCACAACAGCACTATATTCAACGATGTTGTTTGTTGTTTGTCCTAGAAAAATACCTTGTAGGTTAATCAACTCACCAGCAGGATTGTAAAATAACCAGGTTGTCAAAGACAAGCTCCTGGTACTGTGGGAAGCACCATGTGCGAAACCAACATAAGGGGTAATAGACATCTGCAGAACCAACAAGACCCAATAAGCCGAAAAAATCTCACAAAGCACATCAAACCTAAATATGCACAAAAATGAAAATAAATCACCTATGTACACATATCATGCATGAATGACTCAAGCATAATATTTTTTTCAGATACAACCCATTTCTGGGTTGCGCTAAGGGATAACCTTCATAATCAATAAGCTCATAAGCCCCATTCTGTAACACACGTTTGACGATGTAGGGCCCATGCCACATGGGTTAAAATTTACCCACCCCCAGCTTTTCATGAGCTTGGTTGTATAGGAGAACGAGGTCGCCTTCGATAAAAGAATGAGGGGAAACTGTTTGGTCAAAGTGAGCTTTGACTCGCTTCTTTTGTGCTTCAATGACCAAAGAAACTAAGCGATGAGTTTCATCTAATCTCTCTAAATAGAGGAGACGCTCTTCCTCAGGTGAAGTATTAGGCAGTAATTCCACAGCTAATTTGAGTGAAGGAATTTCACACTCAATCGGAAGAGTAGCTTCCAGACCGTACGCCAACTGAAACAAGGTGAATCCAGTTGCACTCTTAATCGACGTTCGATAAGCCCATAGAGCTAAAAAAAACATGAGATTCCAATTTGATTTATGGATCCCAATTGTTCATTGAATCATCATAACAAGAACTTTTTTTACGGCTTCAACCTGGCCGTTAGCTTGAGGGTAATATGGCATTGAGCTATCGCGATGCAGACCTAACTTAGACGTCAGCTCCGCCATCATATAGTCCCGAAAATGTGAACCATGATCAGTAACGATGGCTTGAGGGACACAAAATCGAGCAATAACATGATTGAATATGAATTGAACTATTGTCTTACCGTCCGCAACCAGTGTAGGCATTGCTTAGGCCCATTTCGTAAAATAATTGACAGCGACGATGATATAGGCATGCCCCCCAGCCAAGCGAGGGTTATGTTAGAGTCGGTCTTTACATCCCTCCGTCAGAGATCATTTCTCTTATTACATTTCATTGTTTGGGTGTCTCATTCCGCTCATTCATCTGCATTCCGTTAGGGGCATGCCATTGTCTGACGAAAGGGTTTTGTTCTCTCATTTTCCCTCATGCTTGTACCTGCTCGGTTGGTCAAATTTTCTCAAGATTCATCAAAGTTCAGTTCATGTCATTTATAGTCATAGATGGTTATTTTGGTCAAAACAGTCATTTTAGTTTCTAGGTCTAGGGTTTTGATCTTCAGTAATGTTAAATAATGCCTGCATGCCATGAGGATATTTTCAACAAGTGTCATTTCAGGATTTACATCGTCAAATATGCTCGAGGATGTTTCTTCTTCAAAACTCTGTTTTGAAGAAGAAATTGTCAAAATTGTTTTTGTAATAAATATGTATTTTTCCGCCATGAAGTTCTTCACATGCAGACTCTGGTCATCCTTTGCCAAGGTTCAATGCCAACATCCCTGCAAAAAATCAAGAACAATTTCATCATTCAAGCTCAGAAAATCAGTGGAAACAAAGAACAGAGTATGTATTAAAGGTGTAAAGTGTCAAAGTTCAAAATATGGTAGAAATGCGTCTTTACAAAACAAAGATCAAAGCCATGACTTTTTATAAATATTTTTCATCATTCAAATATCATTTGCATTCAATAAAACATCAGAGAAGTCGATTGCAATTGTGGGAGGGCGAAATTGTAGGTTAAAGCTTGAACTGTGTGTTGAAGAATGTGCGCGGTGCATTGGGAACAAGCACGGTGCATAGGCGCGACGCGGCGCACTGGGCCTCCTGCCACAGTGTATTTTTTTAAAGGGCGCGGCGCACTAGGTGTGCGCGCGGCGCACAGAGCCTCAAAAACAAAAATTCATCACAACTTCAGTAAAAATCAAAACGATTTCATTTCTTCTGCTCCAAACAGGTTTTTGAATTGGATGGAAAATCAAAATTGAATGTATCAGATATGGTTTTGTCTTCTATGCAAGAGTATGGGACATCATAAAGGTTGCACCATTAGCTACTTTGACAAGTGATCAGGGTGAGAGTATTGACTTTTGTAGATTTTCTCGAGATGGAACCAAGCCATTCTTTTCTGCACTATAACAAAAGGAAATTAACTACAGTCTAATTCAGGTGGAAAATCAAGAATCGCAGTCTGGGACATTACTATATAGAGAAAGTTAGGAGGGAAGAAGTTTCTAGACAATCCGATCACTGCATTTGGCATCAGCCGAAAGCATCAAGGAAGATATCTCTATAGTTGATGTGCGACAAATGCAAACACAGCATTCTATCACATCAATAGAATTTTCCTTCAATGGAAGAGCTTTATTGTCAGTATCACCTGAATGGGCCGCAAGAGGTAATCCAATTCCTTGCGAAAGAGATTGGAAAGATTGGGAGATATATCTGTTACTGCTCACAATGGTCTTAATTTCTGTCATTTTTTTCTACATATTTGTTTTGAGCATTCGGATTCGTTTTGGAATTTTCATCTGAGAAGGAAAAAGCCTGCAAGACCTCCCATTGAAGCAATTCTTGGCAATCCTATTTCATTTGATGATCAGAATATCTCGTGAAAAGACGATGGCACCCAAAACTCTCTATGGAATCAGTTTTTGACCTCATTTTTATGTTGTGTATGTTTAAGGGAGAAATTGCATCTGGGATTGGCGGAACTCTATTCCCCTGCATTAAAGGCGAAATCTTATTTAAAGGGCCATTTTTATTAAAAATTGGTTTTTATTCAAAACGGAAAAAAATGGCAAAAAGGGAAGATGAAAAGTCAAAGACCGAAAGCCAAAATTAAAACGAAGAAATACCTACCACAGCAGAGAGATAGGAACAGATTGACTATTTTTTCCTCAGTCACGATTTCATGTGATCCACGCTACACTTTTTGTCTTTTAATTTGTCATCAGAGAAATTAAAATGTAACATTGTTCTATCTTTAGAAATAGATGGATGACTCTTTTTCTATCTTCATAATTTTAGTTGAAACAGCTCCCTATTTTCATCAATCTTTTTTCATCATGTGAGTTTATTTATTGTATTGAAAATCATTTGTAAAGGGTCTGAGTTCTGGGAAAGGTGTGGAAGAATAACTCAGCGTTTGACTGTACAGTTTTGGCAGAGAATTAATGAAATGATGCAGCTCTGATTCATGAAATTCTTGTGGTGTGAGTTTAGCAAATGTCTTTTCTTTCTGTTCCATATGTATCTTGTTATGTTTTATTGTTCATTCATAATCATTGCTAGTTGAATGCTTTTAATTAAGAAAGGTAGAATCCAGTTATTGCTCTGCCTTGGGAAAGCGTTCATGTTTCTGTATGTTTTCTTCTGTTGAAAAGGATTCATTATATATGCCCTTTTCAAACTCTCAACAGTCTTTCCACTCCATATTATTTCAAATTTGATTTCTAAACTTCCTGCCTTATCTTGCCTCATGAAACACTCTGTGTCTTTGATTTAATTTCTCAGCTCATGCTGTTCTTTGTCCCATACATCCCTGAAACCCAGTCATTCATCAAAATACCTCTTTCCTATTTATTTACTAGCCTAAAATCAGTATTCATTATAGGTCATCTCAGGCCCTGTTGGACATCTTTTGCCGAGATAGACCCGGAGAGAGCCCTCTCCTGTCCTCGTAGGGCTAGCTACGAGGCTGAGCATGGTTTGGTGTTACCCTAAATCCCGCCTTCCTTCATCCTAAGGTAGATTTGGGAACTAACATAGTGGCGACCATACTGGGGAAGAACTGGTTTGCTGGTTAGTGTTATTTGATTTATAGCTACAGACGGAGCCTGAAGTCATGCCAGGTAGCCTTCGAACTGCTCTTGCTCTGCGAGTGCATAGTAGATAAACCCTGCTTCAGTCAATCTCCGGTTTAGCTTATAGTCGTAACACTTAACTTATAAATTGCCCCAGTACGTGTATCAAGTTCAGATCTAATGGTTGATGGTGGACAACGATCAGACATAAGAAGGCTGAAATCATTCACCTGGTGACTCCATTCACTGAAAAATCCAGAAATCAATGCTTCATGGTGACTCCACTGCAGGAAGATCAGTAGCTTTAAGATTTCAAGATGAAACGGGTTGCAAGAAGATACGCTCCCATGAGCCGAGATCACATCACAGGTTTTCCAAATAAAATGCCCAAGGTGGATTGGCTCGAGAATTTGCCTATGTTCATAAATGTGGAAGGTAATGACGTTGCTCTTCATCTGGTGAAATTTCACATTCATGTGCATAAATTAAAGATCGATTTCCCTGAAGACTGTTTGATGAAAATGTTTATGGCTACTCTGAAAGATGAAGCCCGATCTTGGTATGAAATTTTGCCACCCGCTTCTATTTATGTTTTAAAGGATTTTCATACCATATTCTTTGAAAGGTACAGAGAATCTTGTCCGTCTTTAATGTTAGTGCAGAATTTTTGTGAACACGTTAATAGTTTCATTGAAGATCTTGAGAATTTTTATGGAGATAATGAATTGATGGACGGAGAAATCATGGAAGCATTGTATGAAAATCCGTTTCAGCAGCACACGGAAATCTTAGAGGATTCCTATCAAGACCAGAAGGTTGAAGTTTTCCATATGGCTAAAGATAATGAAAGAAGAAGTTTTATTTCAGATCTGGTTGAAATAAAGGATGATACGTAGGAAAATGATGTTCCAATCTTAGATAGTGATGACAATAAATCAGATCGAGAGACAAATTGTGATGAGGAAAAACATATTGTTCCGGATCTCATAAAAGAGAGTTGTACTGTTGAGGTTGCCTCAAATGAATAAAACAGAGTTACAGACCTAAATGCTCTCATCCCACCAAAACTAGATCTTCACGAGGAAGTAGTCCATTCCCTCTATGAAAAACAAGACGAGATCTTCGCTCAAGTAAGTGAAAAATTTTCCTTGGATGAATCATTGGTAGATGATAGAAATGTCATATTTGAGTATCAAGAATCATCTGAAGTTTTTTTTCTTATGATTGATGAATGTAATGAGAAACATGATAATCTGGCTATTATATCATATGAAGATGATCAAAAATATATTCAGACTACAGAAGATCAGAGCATTCAGGACTGCCTTTCAGATTCTTCTTCATATGTCTCATGTTTTGAAATGGTTTTCCAAGAGGAGATTTGCTCATCTACTTGTTCAAAATTTTTTGAGGACCAGGAACATACTCTTACTGAAGTACATTATGAAGAAAGATTAGAAGCAAGAGAAAAAGACACCTTGCTCTTTCAGCAAGAGGTAAATCTTCATGTTTTTCAGGATCCACTGGCAAATCTGTTGCAGTCAGCAGTGAAGGTGTTTATTGCAGTATTCAGTGATGAAGGAGATCATGGACGATTATGTTTTTGGATGCCCAGTTACCAGTATCTATTGTTGACCAGTAGATATGATCAGGAGAATCAATCAAGAAGGCATCTGCTTGGTTGGTTACATTGGAAGGCCCACTATACATGATTGTACATATTTCATTAGTATGCAGGTGGTTGTCATCATGATTTCAAATCTCGATGGACTGCTGCCATTAAAAGCTTTGTAAGTACTTGTTTTAGTTAAGTAAGTCATGAGTCATTTGCGAGTCAGTTTTCAGTCATGCATCTCAGTTTGAGTTTTGACTCCATAGCCCAATGGACGAAGGCATTGGTCTGCTCTCCCAAAGATCTGCCGTTCTTGGCACCTCCAAGGAGCTACCATCCCCATTGGAGCCAATGTTAGAGTCGGTCTTTACATCCCTCCGTCAGAGATCATTTCTCTTATTGCATTTCATTGTTTAGGTGTCTCATTCCGCTCATTCATCTACATTCCGTTAGGGGCATGCCATTTTCTGACGGAAGGGTTTTGTTCTCTCATTTTCCCTCATGCTTGTACCTGCTCGGTTGGTCAAATTTTCTCAAGATTCATCAAAGTTCAGTTCATGTCATTTATAGTCATAGATGGTTATTTTGGTCAAAAAAGTCATTTTAGTTTCTAGGTCTAGGGTTTTGATCTTCAGTAATGTTAAATAATGCCTGCAGGCCTTGAGGATGTTTTCAATAAGTGTCATTTTAGGATTTACATCGTCAAATATGCTCGAGGATGTTTCTTCTTCAAAACTATGTTTTGAAGAAGAAATTGTCAAAATTGTTTTTGTAATAAATATGTATTTTTCTGCCATGAAGTTCTTCACATGCAGACTCTGGTCATCCTTTTCCAAGGTTCAATGCCAACATCCCTGTAAAAAATCAAGAACAATTTCATCATTCAAGCTCAGAAAATCAGTGGAAACAAAGAACAGAGTATGTATTAAAGGTGTAAAGTGTCAAAGTTCAAAATATGGTAGAAATGGATCTTTACAAAACAAAGATCAAAGCCATGACTTTTTATAAATATTTTTCATCATTCAAATATCATTTGCATTCAAGAAAACATCAGAGAAGTCGATTGCAATTGTGGGAGGGCGAAATTGTAGGTTAAAGCTTGAATTGTGTGTTGAAGACTGCGCGCGGTGCATTGGGAACAAGCGCGGCGCATAGGCACGACGCGGCGCACTGGGCCTCCTGCCACAGTGTATTTTTCTAAAGGGCGCGGCGCACTGGGTGTGCGCACGGCGCACAGAGCCTCAAAAACAAAAATTCATCACAGCTTCAGTAAAATTCAAAACGATTTCATTTCTTCTGCTCCAAACAGGTTTTTGAATTGGATGGAAAATCAAAATTGAATGTATCAGATATGGTTTTGTCTTCTATGCAAGAGTATGGGACATCATAAAGGCTGCACCATTAGCTACTTTGACAAGTGATCAGGGTGAGAGTATTGACTTTTGTAGATTTTCTCGAGATGGAACCAAGCCATTCCTTTTCTGCACTATAACAAAAGGCAATTAACTACAGTCTAATTCAGGTGGAAAATCAAGAATCGCAGTCTGGGACATTACTACATAGAGAAAGTTAGGAGGGAAGAAGTTTCTGGACAATCCGATCACTGCATTTGGCATCAGCCAGAAGCATCAAGGAAGATATCTCTATAGTTGATGTGCGACAAATGCAAACGCAGAATTCTATCACATCAATAGAATTTGCCTCCAATGGAAGAGCTTTATTGTCAGTATCACCTGAATGGGCCGAAAGAGGTAATCCAATTCCTTGCAAAAGAGATTGGAAAGATTGGGAGATATATCTGTTACTGCTCACAATGGTCTTAATTTCTGTCATTTTGTTCTACATATTTGTTTTGAGCATTCGAATTCGTTTTGGAATTTTCATCTGAGAAGGAAACAACCTGCAAGACCTCCCATTGAAGCAATTCTTGGCGATCCTGTTTCATATGATGATCAGAATATCTCGTGAAAAGACGATGGCACCCAAAACTCTCTATGGAATCAGTTTTTGACCTCATTTTTATGTTGTGTATGTTTAAGGGAGAAATTGCATCTGGAATTGGCGGAACTCTATTCCCCTACATTAAAGGCGAAATCTTATTTAAAGGGCCATTTTTATTAAAAATTGGTTTTTATTCAAAACGGAAAAAAACAGCAAAAAGGGAAGATGAAAAGTCAAAGACCGAAAGCCAAAATTAAAACGAAGAAATACCTACCACAGCAGAGAGATAGGAACAGATTGCCTATTTTGTCCTCAGTCACGATTTCATGGGATCCACGCTACACTTTTTATCTTTTAATTGGTCATCAGAGAAATTAAAATGTAACGTTGTTCTGTCTTTAGAAAAGATGGATGACTCTTTTTCTATCTTCATAATTTTAGTTGAAACAACTCCCTATTTTCATCAATCTGTTTTCAACATGTGAGTTTATTTATTGTATTGAAAATCATTTGTAAAGGGTCTGAGTTCTAGGAAAGGTGTGGAAGAATAACTCAGCATTTGACTGTACAGTTTTGGCAGAGAATTAATGAAATGATGCAGCTCTGATTCATGAGATTCCTGTGGTGTGAGTTTAGCAAATGTCTTTTCTTTCTGTTCCATATGTATCTCGTTATGTTTTACTGTTCATTCATAATCATTGCTAGTTGAATGCTTTTAAGTAAGAAAGGTAGAATCCAGTTATTGCTCTGCCTTGGGAAAGCATTCATGTTTCTGTATGTTTTCTTCTGTTGAAAAGGATTCATTATATATGCCCTTTTCAACCTCTCAACAATCTTTCCACTCCATATTATTTCAAATTTGATTGCTAAACTTCCTACCTTATCTTGCCTCATGAAACACTCTGTGTCTTTGATTTAATTTCTCAGCTCATGTTGTTCTTTGTCCCATACATCCCTGAAACCCAGTCATTCATCAAAATACCTCTTTCCTATTTATTTACTAGCCTAAAATCAGTATTCATTATAGGTCATCTCAGGCCCTGTTGGACATATTTTGCCGAGATAGACTCGGAGAGAGCCCTCTCCTGTCCTCGTAGGGCTAGCTACAAGGTTGAGCATGGTTTGGTGTTACCCTGAATCCCGCCTTCCTTTAGCCTAAGGTATATTTGGGAACTAACATGTTACACGTCATAAAATCGATGCCCCATTTGGAAAAAGGACCAACGGTAATGACAGGGTGTAAAGGAATAGGTGGCGCACGCATCTTGCGTTGATATATCTGGCACGCATGGCATTTTTGTACTGCGACTATGCAGTCTTTAAAAATGGACAGCCAGAAATAGCCAGCACGAAGGATCTTCTGTGCGGTGGCATAACCAGACATGTGACCACCACAGGCACCACTGTGGCAGTCATTTAAAAATTTCTCAGCTTCCTCGAGGGTCAGACATCGGCAGAGCACAGAATCGACTCCAACGTGATAAAGGGTATCTCCGACAATACGATAAGGTTGCGACTGATGCCGAATGCGGTGTCGGGCATCTTTCGTCAACTCAGACCTAAAAGTAGAAGTTTGGCGGTACACAATGATATCACTGTACCATGGATCAAGGGTGCTAATCAAGAAAAGAGTTTCGCCCGGAATATGATCCTCGGAATAGGAAGGGGCAGAGTCAGCGGGGAGAGAACAAATTAGATCATCAAAAACGAGTGATTTCTTTGATTTGGCAGTATTGAATTCCAAATCAAACTCTTGGAGGATAAAAATCCACTTTGATTACTTGCCCCCCAGCAAATGTCGAGACAGAATATAGGTCATGGGGTTACAATCAGAAATCACGGTTACCATCTGTAACAAGATATAATGACGAAAACGCTAAACGGCCTGGACCGCAGCCAGCGCTAACTTCTCAACATGTGCATAACACATTTCAGGGTCGAGAAGGTTTTGAAACAAGTAGTAAATAACATGCTCGTTACCGTCATCATCATCTTGAACCAAAACCATGGCGATTGTACTGAAGGTGGCAGCTAGATATAGGGTGAAATCACAATGATAATCCGGAGGAAATAATAGAGGAGCGTTGACAAGCAATGTCTTGAGTGTATCGAAATATTGTTGAGAAATCTCATCCCAATGAAAAGGGACACCCTGTTTTAAAAGTCGTGTGAACCCCTTGGCTATTTCGGCATAGTTCAGGATAAAATGTCGTAAGAAAATTGCTTTCCCTTGGAGACTCTAGAGCTAGTGTAATGAGGATGGAGAGGGAAGATTAACAATAGCCTCAACCTTAAGCGGATCAAGGCGAATTCCGTCTTTGGATACGATGAACCCTAAAAGTCTACTAGAATCGACGCAGAAGACACATTTATGCGAATTGAGTCGAATGTTGTAGCGTCTACGGCGAAGAAAGACCTGGTGGAGATGGTCCGGATGGTCTTTTCACACAGCCGAATGAGCCAGAAGGTCATCCAGGTATGGTTGAACAATATGACGAATATCGTGAAAGGCATAAGACATCGCGCGCTGGAACGTGGCCCCAGTGTTCTTCAAGCCGAAAGGGAGTTTATTATACGCGAATGTTCCCCAATGACAGATAAAAGCGGTCTTATGTTAATCGGACGGGAGAATATTAATCTGATTATAGCCAGAGAATCTGTCCATAAGGGAAAAAATATCACTCCCCACACAATCGTCAATTGCCAGAGAATCTGTCCATAAGGGAAAAAATATCACTCCCCACACAATCGTCAATTATCTAATTGATGAAATGGGTGGGATAGTTATCCTTAGGGCAGGCCCGATTAATATCGCGATAGTCAACACAGACACGAATTGTTCCCTGCTTCTTATCCACAAGAACAATGTTAGAAACCCACTCTGTCAGAGGAATCGGATAAATGAAACCCGCTTTAAGAAGTTTTTCAACTTCAGCTTTTATGGCGGCGGCTTTTTGAGGATGCACTAGACGAAGACGCTGGCGAACAGGCTTCGCACCGAGATAGGTGGGAATCTCGTGCACCACAATGCTGGGATCGATTACAGGCATATCTTCGTAAGACTAGGCGAAAACATCACGGAATTCGCGAAAGAGGCTAGTGTACACTTGGACTTCATCGGAAGAACAAGTGACTCAGACATGGATGTTCTCAACAATTCCCGGTTTCACGGAAATGTCAATAGGCATCGTCTGGCTGATGTTACTCAAGTTCCCTTCAGTGAAGACTTCGTGAGTCAAGATACGTGTTTGAAGTGGCGGAGAAGGAACTTGAGACGCAAAATTCTCAAGACAGTTAGACATTGCCCTGAGGCCAGGAATAAACGAGGAACGATGATGCCCATTGCTCCACGGTAGGTCCTTGAGAGACATGGTTTCCACGATGGACTCATCGGATGGAAACACTTTTTTCAAAGGATCATGCGAATTTCACCGTCGGGCCAGGGGGATTGAGAATAAACGTCGGGAGACATGCTCAAAGGAGCGTTTCCAGAAGGGGGAGAATCTGATGCAGATACAAGATTGCAATAATTGATTTCAATTGGAGTAAGTGGCATCGAATCCCAAAATGAATCAACCTGTTCAGGTAAAGGGACAATCCACGGGTCATCCGACCGAGAGATCATATTAACTTGAATGATATTTGGTGGCGGAAGGGGAAAGATACCCATAAGGGCGGGGTCTTTGAAAAGACCCGGCCCTATGCTATCGAGGGGAGAAGGAATATTATCCACGTATGGAACGTTTTTCTCAGAAGATGAGTTAAAGAACGACAACTGGTCGACAATAATGATTTTTCCCTCGTGTGGAAAATTTAGAAGACGAAAGAGGGTGGACGAAACGCACAGCATAGCGTGAGTCCAATTGCAACCAAGTAGAAGATTGTAATTGAGTTTAGCGTCAACTACTTCTACTTCGACATTGACCATCTTTCCTTGTAACGTGATCGTCAAGCTGGCGAGAACACCCAAGGGTTTCGATTCCCTTCCATCAAATGCCTCAAGGGAATTGGGTGACGAAGTTAGGGCTGGAGAGCCAATAGCCTTCCAGCAAGCAGATGACATGACACAAGTGGATGCACCTTCGTCCACAACGGCTCTATGGATGTTGAGACTATTAATGCCGACTTGTATTCGCAATCTGGTGTGGAAGTCAGGGGACGAAATTCTCTAAGTCGAAAGAGAGAAGGCTAGAATCAGCAGGATCAATCTCGCCGATCGCAGATAATAACGCTTTTCGTTGAGACGGACAACTTTGAAGCACTTCTAACGTGGACATCGCGGATGGCGCCTGTGCTAAATCCTCAACAATACTGTAATGTTGAGCAGCACGGGCGTTAGGATTATAAGAAGATTTCCGGAGAACACCTTTAGAGGGTGGTCGTACAACGGGTTCAGCACTGGGCCTTTCAATCTCAAGAGGACCAGAGGCAGGTGTGGGAGGAGGACCATCAGCGATCTATTTCCCGGTTGCTTTTCATGATCTAGTATAATCTTTCGACCGAGTAGTGATGAAAAAGGGTGCAGAACCGTTCATCGTGAACACTTGAGAGCCAAACAGTGCAGATGGCGCAGGTTGATTGACCATCTGGGTTTGCTGAGACGGAAAAGGTTCTTTGAGGACAACCGAAGTTCCCTTAGTGCCTTTCAGTAATTTCCTAACTTCGGCACGTCTAGGACAATCCTTAGTGTAGTGTTCCTCATCACAAATCAGACAGGGATACTTCGGCTTGCGCTGTGAACCATCATCAGCACGAGATTTAGAAGTCTCTGGTTGGGCATCGGCTTTGGCCTTGCCTTTGCCCTTCTTTTTCCCTTTAGATGTCTTGTCTGCAGGATTTGCCTAAACGACGTTGACCTCTGAGGTTTTTCCAGAATCCGGGGTGGGCTGAGAAGCAGAATCATTGGAAGAATTTGATTTTTGCTTTCCAGTGTGGGAGTTTTACGTGAAGTCTGAGACACGGAACCAATAACGCCGTCAACCGGTGGAGTGGCCAGCGCTTTAGAGGTCCCAGGTCGCGGGGCATCAGTCAAGATATCATAGAAAATGCCTAATTGAGAGTACACTAAATCAAGGTATTGGGCATGAGCAATGGCCTGTTCCTCGGTAACACATGCCCCCATGGCTATATCTTTTGCAATCTGATTGACAAAAGAGGTGGTGAACCAATGGGTAAGAAGTTGATCAGGGATTTTGAATTTGATCAGACGACGACAATGTCTCCATTCATGAATGTGGTTCGAGATATGGGTAGCTCCGTCCTGTTTCAAGGATGTTAGGAGATGCGTCCCAGTTTCATAATGAACCGGTAACTGGAAATGAGTAAGGAACGCCATAGCAAGAGAGTTGAAATATTGAAAGATACCACGAGACAGCTCGATGTACCACTTAGTAGCAGCTCCAGTAAGGGTTCGCTAGAAAAGACGGAGTCAAATAGAGTCATCCACCCAAGAATTCGAAGAACACCATAAATGGTATGTCATGACATGTGCTTGGGGGTCTTCTCCAGCCTTGCCCTCAAACTTGGGGAAATCACCAGGAACCTTGGTTGGAACCGGAGGCCAATACGGATTATGAAGGATTGGATCATTTGTTAATTTGGACACATCTGGTAATTCCAATGTGGCGAGAAAGGGTAATTGAGGGTTGAAAGGCATAACAGGTCCTCGATAAGGACCAGTACCCAGATTCCATCCTGGTTGAGTGTAACTCTTCCCCCATTGGTTCTGTCCCAAAGGATTCAGAATATAAGGGGTATAAGCCAGATAGTTCGGATGATACAGCGGCTGAGGACCATGATACGGAGGTTGAGGACCGGGATACTGATTCTGAGTATATGAAGGTCCTGATTGAGTAGCATAAAGATTTTGTTGTGGAATGTTAGTATATCCTGGCGGTTGAGGGTAATAAGCAGAACCTTGAGGCGTATTGTAAACCGATCGATATTGACCTTGAGGGTAATAAGCGCCTTGGGGTCGAACGGGCTGCTGATAAGTAGGGCCCTATTGAGATGGATAAGTCGGGCGCACTGGTTGACCCAATTGTGGTGTAGAGTAGAGCAGTGGCTGAGTAGGGTGAACTGTCTGTGCAGGTTGTCCCTGCTGAGAAGGTTGACCTAACTGATGGGGGCCACTAGGTTCCCCTGCGGAACAGGTTTCCCTGATGGATGCGATGGGCTAGGTTGTGCCTGATGACCAGGTTGACCTGGAGCAGGACCATAAGATGGCCCTGGCTGTGCAACATTCGGACCAATTGGAAGATATGGCTGTTGTGGTTGCACAAAAGGTGGCCCTTGAGATGATTAAATATGCCCCCCAGGACCGTATGAAGGCCCTGGTTGATACATCGGTTGCCCAGCAGGTCCTTGAGGTTGCCCAGGTTGGATCACAGGCTGACCTTGTAAAGGTTGGCCATGTGGATTGTACGACTGTCCTTGCGGACTGTAAAATAATCCTTATTGGACCGAAGGTTGTCCCTGAAAGGGTTTTCCTTGTGGGTCATAAGCATACCCTTGCTGAACCGAAGGTTGTCCCTGAAAGGGTTGTCCTTGTGGGTCAAAAGCATACCCTTGCTGAACCGAAGGTTGTCCCTGAAAGGGTTGTCCTTGTTGGTTAGAAGGTTGCACAGGCAAGGTAGGTCTAAAACCGGAAAGGAACTGATAAGCTTCTGAAGCAAGAAAATAGATAGGGTTTCCGTACTCATCATAATGAAATGGAAGTGTATAAATGGGGTTACCGACCGCATCATAATGAGAAAGATAAGGCTCCCCAGAATGCTGAGGGGACTGGTAAATCTGGGAGCTCTGTTGCTGAGTAGCCAGCCAATGCTCCTCAAAAGACAGGTTGTCGGGGGTTGCCATGGCAATTGAATTTTCTACCAAAGGCGAAGCCCCTGATGGCTGAGTGGCGACAACCGGCACCAATGTAGCCACGCAGACAGTAGGTCTAGTTGGGACAAATGTAACAAAATGTGTTGACGAGACAGGTGTCGTTGGCGACATCCCTAATGATGGAAGGACCGGACCCCTTGATGGAGTTGATGCTACCATGGAGGCAATACCAGCCATAATTTGACCCAAAGACCTATATCCGGCTGGAAGTGACACCGATGGTGAAGATTGAGTGGACTCTTGAGGGATGTTTTCCAGAAAAAAGTTGGTATTCTTTATCAGAAACAGGAATCCCCTCACTGCCAATAGGACCAGACGATTCCATGTCTGAATCTGCCGTGAGATCTTGCAAATGACCACGGGGACTAGGAGGTATGATAGCAGCTAAAAATGGTGATCTCGATGTAAGAGGGGGGGGAATGCTCCCCGACCCCAAATCCAAACCAAGCGTTTGAAAGAGGCCAATTGAACTCAACTGGTTCTCCAAAGGGGTACTCTGATGAGAGAATAGGCTACTGAAGCTTGACAGACCTAGAGGATTGAGAAGCTTCAGATGAATCGTCTGAGAAAGGACTACCACTAGACGAAACTGATGGTTCCTCCACTGTGACTGTAGCACACTAGAAAAGAGATAAAAAACGAAGACTCTTAGATAAAAACCAAGGCAAACAAAGACAAAATCAAACTTTAATGGGCGTGTAATCGTAGGTAGTTTATTTTACCACATTGAAACCAAAATTTCTCAGTTTCATGTTTTAAGAGTCAAGAAAAAGGCAAAATATGACTCTAGTCACTTTCAGTTTTAAGTAAGCGTGAAAGGACAAGTGCTAGATGATATTTTCAAATTTATGGAGTCAATAAAGATCGAAAATGACTGCTCAGGTAGTCTAGGTAGAAGGGTGTACCAGGTTTCCGTGAACTGTCATATACACCTTGGTGATCAAATTAAAGAAGAATGACCAAGGACTTGAAATATGTGCAGGTAGTCTCCCTGAATGCTGTGTTCAGTGTATCACGGTTACAAAGCGGCAGACTCGGCTTCCTATGGATAAAAGGATTGCAACCTACAGGGGTCTCCCTTTATATACTCGACGGTACGGGGAGCGCAAGTCCATACTAGTGCTGTCTGAAGCCAGATGGCGAACGAAAGATGCTAAGTTTAAAGACACCGGAACACATCTCTAACTTAGACCACTAAATGTTTCATTAGGTTTCAATGTTGCGTTAGTTTAATTGAGTAAATTTTAAGTTGATCTTGTATTTACGTTTCAATTCCAAGGTCCTACTGAATGTTGGATCTCAAGAATCCCTAAACGCAAGCTACATGCCAAAAAATACCATTCCGTTCGATGAAAAGCTATCTACGAGAAAGTTAGTATTTTTTAAGCAATAGCAAATAATGAGAACACGCGGAAACATCCACTACAGTATCCGATGCAAGCTAATGAAAATGAGCAATCTTTCCTAGAATTGTCCAATGTTAGATGTGTGAAAGACTTTCAATTTCACAATGCAAACAAGAATGCAAACAAATTTTTTTATTTTTTTTTCAATGTAATAGAGAAAATAGTGTACTAAATGACATGAAAAACAAACCAACACACTAGTTCGAGAATGTTAATGCAAGAGTTGAAGCGAAATAACTTCAATCAACTCAAAACAAACAAAGCCAAACTCAAACCAATGTTGCAATCTCTCAAATCGAAGAAATATTTCGAAACAGACCCATACAAGCAGTGTGATCTATGCTTGGAGTGACAAGAAGCAAAATTGAACGAAAGAGGCAAGAATCATTCAACCGATGCAATCACTCAAATGGATCAAGGGAGCTTAATGCAATCAAACAAGGAATGAAGTTGACTGCGAAATAAAAGGGCTCCAACTCCTACAGGAGGCTCAGCATACCAAAGCACTTAAAAACCTTAAGGCTATGATGCTGATAGGAAACGGACAAACAACTAAAGGAATGAAGCCAATCACAATAAAAAACCATCTCAAAGCACCCAATGCATACCTAAAATAACCCAGAAGTATAAGCACTGACCCAAAAAACTCCAAAACAAAGCAAACCCTAACACCTACAGGAATTGGTGTGACTGTTTGGCTGTAATCAGCGCCAAACAAGGAATGGCGGGGTGCAAAACTAGCAGCAAGCGCCAGCTGGCGCGAATTTCTGACCAGAAAACACGCCAACCAGTTACCTTAGGTAAAAGGAAAATTTTGAAAAACAGAGGTCAGATCTGATCCTCTGGGCTGAACAAGGCTCTTGGACTTAGCAAAATAATCAGAAGAGGCAAAACAAGCAAGCAAAGACCAAAAGAATACCTAAAGGGTGAAAGACAAACTCACACTGATCCCTAGTATGGTCGCCAATTTGTTGGTGAGGTAAATCCCCTCTGCGGACAGAGGCGATCCCACTAGCCCTAGAGTGGGTCTAGCCACAAGCAAGACACGCTATAATATTGATTCCTAGTTAACGATGGACGAAGATTCGATAGATGACTTACCGGAGATCCTATGTTGTTGTTGTCGTCGAAAAGAGTGGTTCGCTCCTCGCTCTTTGTTTGACAGATCACGGTCTGCTCGCTTTCATGCTCGGACACCTGCACACAAGAAAACAACGACAATATACAACATACTAATTCACATATGTAACTATCATTCAGTCGAAGAGGACTAAATCAATTGCATTTCATAAACAACATAACACAACAATGGAACCAACACCATAGTCGAGTATATTAATAAATGGAAGGAAGAGTACAACCAAGCTTCGACGTTGCGATCTCCTCCAGCAGAGTTCAAGCGGAGCACATCTCACAAAGGCTCGTCGGGGATTCGGACGGGACTCCCTCTATGGAATTCTCCTTGTTTCTACCTTCTCAATAGCAATTACTCAGCTATAGTATTATTCTTCAAAGTTCAGCTCCTTGGCTATATGTTCAGCTAGCTTTCATAAAGGGAGAAGGCATGTTTATATAGAGGGAGAGGGAGAGGTTAGGATCCCTATAATCATGGAAGGGAGACCTATCTTCAAGGAGTGTTCCATGGGAGGAGGAAACCACTACCTAAAGAGGGAGATCCATGGCTGATCAAATTAACCACTTCCAGTGACTCATCCCTGAGGTGGTTAGAAGGAAACTTCCGCCTCTTTATTAAAAAAAATTCCTAAAACAGCTGGCGCGGGCACTACACTGAGACAAAGCACCAGGTGGCGCGGGCTCTAGTGCAAATCTTCCACATCGGCGTGAGGGATGAACTGGCTATCCGCGCCAAGGCCAAAACATAGGTTTTGTGTGCTTTTTTGAGGAAATGTCCAACAGCAGAAATGATGTCCTTATGCAGAAGGATGCAAAGAAAGTGTTTGCAGAGTATGACATTGTTCACAAGTCACGGGAATGATCCTCCAATATGCGGGACGAGGGATTGCAGGGACGGTGACAAAATGTTGTGTAACACCTATCCTCAGGGTTTTCCTTTATTCTGCAGATTCCTGACACTGTTTACAACTACTTCATTTTTAATATTAGCATCATGTATTTTGGAGTTAACCTAATGACAGAAGCATCTAGTGGGAAGGTTGCACAACTTTGTCAGCACCTGGTGCTAGCATTTTCAACAACCAGCTATATGTGGCTCAACCCTGGGCCATAGGAGTTATCCACATACATGCACAAATTCTCCAAACAGTTGTTGAATCAAAATTCATTCTTCATTACAGCAGAGTCTTAAGGAAAATTGTTATGTCGTTCAACTTGCACAAGGCCTCATCTATTACTCGAAAAACACCTTTTTACTCAGTGGTAACTCGTAAATATCTTTCTATGTTCATATGATCAGAACAATTCTTGCAGTAAAGGGATGATCTCATTATCAGTCTTGAGTATGCTTTGAAACATTGGATGCACAACCTCAATATTTTATTGGATAGTTTAGAGTTTGTTGATTGTTCACATTAGCAATGGGTTGAGATTGAGCTCCATAATCGGAGATCAGAAAGGATCTGTAGGCTTTGTTATTTATGTGATGGGAAATAGATATCCTCCTAGCCCTAAATATCATCTCTCCATGTGTTAGAAACATGCATATGAAGAACTACCTGGATTTTTACTATAAGAGGGTGGAAATTGCGCGAAGGAGAAGTAGCCAAGAACAGAGCAAGTATCCATTTTTCCTTCTTGTGATTGAATGAAAACCCGAGAGTTTCAGAAGAAAGAGACTCCATTTTAGGTAGAGGTACTTTTGATGTTTTCTGCAGTGGAGACAACCATTATCATAAACAAAATGTACCTGATGAAGGGTTTGGAGAAGCAACTGAAGACATGGCACGCTTCTTACCGAGATGGTTCTTCTAATTTTGGGTGCTATGGCCACTAGCAAGTTACCCAAGTGACCCACTAAATGGGAGTTTTACCCACATGTGGTATTTGGATTTTGAGTTGCATTTCTCCTTTGTAGAAGACATGAAGTGTTTAAGTTTCAAGCCTTATGTTAAGGGGGTGGGTAATAATCTAGAAATGCAATTTTTGTGTTAAGGGGTGTGTTACAACTTACAACATAACATGGGAAGTTGGATCATTTGTAAGCCACTTAATACATTAACGACGTGTCTATATTAATATTATAATGTCAAGGTTGAGGGATTAGGTGGTTAAACCAGCATAATCAGGCCAGGGGACTATATAATGATGTCACAACATTTAGATAAACAAGTGGTAGTAAGAAAATTTTAAAAATTATGTGAAAATATTCCATTTTTTGATGGACTTGTATAACATTCCAATATTTGAATAACTGTAAGAAGCTATTTTTGATGTTTTCTATGAAAATCAAAATTTTTTCAATGTGCACGGTCATATTACAATAAGAGAACGATTAAAGCTATCATGGGAGCACCAAAGGCTTCAAGCCACTTCAACATAACCAGCTAAGAACTACCTTGAATGATGGGGTTTTGACTAGAGTGGACCAACAAATGTAAGGGGACAAACTGACAGTGGTTTCATATGGTTGTTTAATCATAATGGAGAATTGGATAGTTAGGAGCCACCATTTCTTGCCAAACATACCTATGAGGTCTTGCGATGATCCTTTCTGCCTAAAGGAAATATATTGCTTTGAAAAACATAGACACAACTTCCCAATATGAGATCCTTTGGGATATTATTCAGAAGGTTTGAGCCTTAAACGAAGTTCAATGGGTAACAAATGGCAACATCTATTTGTCTTTTTGTAGGCTTGATGGTGTAGAACCAATATTTATCTTTCATATCGTGTAGGATCGATGGTGTAGAACCAATCTTGACTTAGTTGCTACTCTGTTAGATCGTGGGAGACTTGTTCCAAGTTCAGGCGACTCCAATAAATTATTCTTGAAACGAAGAGGAGCTTATTTAGGTGTGTTTTGACATTGTCAACACATGTTATAACATTATCATAAGAATGCATCTTAGAGTAAAAAATACTACAAATATTACTTTTATTTATTGTATAGATAATTGTGGATGTTGAATGACTTGGAAGCACATGTACAAATCCTCTTATACTGATTTATAGCTGCATATGTGGAAAAACACCCTCATATACTGATTTATTATTTTAAAGTAAAATAAAAATATTTACTAAAGAATGAAATTTGCGCCATGTTGATTTAGATGATATTGCTAACATAGAAACCAAATAGTACTTATTAAGGTATCCCCTTGGATGTGGTTTTCAGCAAAATCAATGAAATATTTTTTAATTCACACATTTGTTTAGTGTTATTTTCATGTAAAAGTTGCAGTGTAAAGCAATGCTACCCTTAATTTGTTCAAGGTCACATGCAATCTTTAATATAAACATAATTCACGCAAAGGACTATTAAAAAGTAGTTTTGTTAAATGAACATGCCCTTAGTCTCATAACAAAGGTACCAAATTCTTACCAGAGATACCTCCGTAGGGGCAGAAGTAAGCCTGAGATGATCATCCACTTTAGGAAGGAACTCAAATTTCACTTCTGGCATGATGCCAATATTTAATAAATGAGAAACTAATATCGACGACCTCCCAAGCGAGCTAGGCTAGGGTGCAAGACCACTGAGACAGTTGTCTTGCATCCTAGCTCGCTTGGGACGTCGTACATCTTCCTTTCTCCTTTATCAACTACTGTTATCATGTCATAAGCCAAATGTGAGTTCCTTATTAAAGTGGATGATCATCTCAGGGTTACTTCTGCCCCAAAAAAAAAATTCTAGGAGTCGCGTCACAAATTTGACGGTTGTTTCCGTCGCAAATCTGACGGTTGTTTTGCGTCGCAATTTCGACGGTTGTTTCTGTCACTAGAAAACTAATAGATTTGATGACAATCCATCGGTATTGCGACACCTTCTGGGAAGGTATCGGTTTCATAATATCAACGTCTCCACATGATGTCGAAATAGAGACAATAAACAACGTGATTGTAAGATTAACTAAATGAAGACACATGTTGTTTCTTGTGTCGCTCTACCGACAGTTATTAGAAGTGTTGGAATTGCGACGGGACAGGACACTACGTTTTTCCCAACCTCAAAGTGTCGCTCTTGGGATGCCTATGTGTCGCAAGAGCAACATTTTGGCCGTCGGAAATTGGGCCAAATGTGTTAGTAACATGGCTGGCCTGTGCAGACATGGATAAAGTGTTTCAAACTTGTCACTGTAATTACACGATCTCACTCATTCTTTCCTTTAAGATTAAAATCTAATCAAACATGCTCTAATACCATATGAAAATTCCTTGAAACACAACTACTGGAATTTATTTTCCTAACTGGTTATAATTTTATTATTTTGTTGATTAATATCGAATAAATCACACTACAATTCTTGACAACAAAATAAATATGCTATGGAAAATTAAACAGGAACTTGGAAATTCATGCACACAATTAACACAATTATTTTGGATTAATGTCCATGGAAAAACCCTGAAGGGAAAACCGGTGCAATAGATGAGGGTTTATTTTATTATTATGTAGCAATAAAAATTTGAGTTCAATATATGGATTCCTCACTATCAATCCTCCAGAAAATAATTTGGAAAAATATATGGGAGAGAAATTTCTCCCTTTGCATCTCAATTGGTCTCACTGATGGTCTGCTCAAGTCTTCACGACCCCTAAAATAACCCCCAACAGGGCCATTTAACCTCCCTCTAGCTCTAGAAAGGTCATTCCCTCCTCAAATCTGACATCCCTTCTAACAACTATCTTCCTCTCTCTTGGAGTGTAGACCTTGTAGGCCTTTGAAGTCTCATTGTATCCAATAAAAATGGCCCTCTTCAATGAGGGCTCTAATTTAGTCCTCTTCTTTGAAGGAATGTGTAAATATATTAGACTACCAAATATGTGCAAAGGACTCATTGCGGGTTTCACTATTGTACAAGGCTCCTTAAGTGTCATGCCCCCCATTGTCATATGAGGACTCTTATTTTGCAGGTATAAAATCGTATTAGATGCCTCTATCCATAAGAACATAGGTATATCTTGATCGCGGATCATGTCCTTGGTTACTCCAACTAAATTCTTGTTCTCCCTATCCGCCACTCCATTATACTGTGGATGGTAGGGAATTGTCAACTATTTCCTACAAAAGTCCTTAAAATAGTTGGAGGTATACTCTCTCCCATTTTCTGATCTCAGGAACTTGATCTTCGTCCTATTTTGGTTTTCCACAATAGATTTGAACTCTTGAAACTGAAAAAAATACCTCATCCTTGGTATTTAGGAAGTAAATCCATGTCCTCCTGGAATAGTCATCTATAAATGTCACAAAATAACTACTCCCTGAAATAGACTCCACTGGCATAGGACCATCGATATTTAAATGCACCAAATCCCATACACCCTTGGATTTAGTCTCACTGTTAGGAAATGTTGCATTGGCCTGCTTTCTAAGCACACATCCCTTACACACACCATTATGCTCTATACTGAACTCTAGAAAACCAATGACTATCTCCCATAGTAGTGGTAGAGCCCTATAGTGTAGATGTCCCATCCTCCTGTGCCAGATCTCACTCTAGTTGTGGCTATTATGTATTAGGGCTTTCACTAGTTGTTCTCTCACCAAATATAGGTTATTCTCTCCTACCCATGACTCACCTCATGCTAGGATCAACCCCATTCAGCCTAAGAGCTACCTCACCTCCCATGAAACTAACCTCAAGTTCGTTGTCCTACATGGCCTAAACTGAGAATAAATTATTCTTTAGCCCAAATACATACATTACCTCCTCTACCTCCAGAAGACTCCTCGAGTCTAGTTGGAATTGTATGTTTCCAATTCCCTCCATTACATATTTGGTGTTGTCACCAAGATTAACATATCCTTGGCCATACTGGTGAAGATATCATAAGATCCCATAATGTGAGGATATGCTCCACTGTCTACAAACCACACCCCTCTTATAATGGTGCCAAAAATACACGATACTAGAGAAAATTACTTCTCAAATTTGTCTGCCAACTCATCCATTTGTGCAGATGTGACTGTTGTTGTCTTCCCCTCGCCTTTCTTCTTTTTTGGACATTGTCCAACATAATAACCATAATTATGACATGCAGAGCACTTAAATTTTCTCATGTCTTTATTCCCTTCTAAAGATGCTCCTACACTTTGGTTTTACTTGGATTTAACCTTGCCCTTCTTTGCTTACCCAACAAGAGAAAGGTTCTCTTCATCTCCATCTCGACATTGTCCACCAATTATGGATTCCTCCCAAATCTCCCTTTCAGTGAAATCGTCCCACAATTAGGCCCAATCCAAAATTTTATCTCTAGCTAAGATACCTGTCACAAATGTAGTCGACTGCTTGGTACACCCTTTCAATGCTACTTTGACAAGATCCACCTCAACAACTTCTTCCGCAACAGCTAAAAGTTCATCACAAACTTATTGAATCCTCGTGAAGTATGAGACCATAGTCTTAGATCTGTTCATCTTATTGTTATTCAAATTCTCCCTTAGCACCATATTTCTATTATAGTCCTCAATTTAGTACAAATTAGTCAAGGGTGACTACATTTAATAGGATGAACCTTTCTTTGTTATTTGAGGTATTATGTGACCCTTCACGCTATCCAAAATTATTCTCTCACCTCTTATATATTTCAATTTATGTTCAACCACTTGGGTGGCATCCCAATGAACTTGAATCGCTTGGCTTGCAATTTCCCACAAACCATTTTCCATTAAGATAAGCCTGATTCACTCCTTCCATGGAATGAAGTTTACAACCCCCTATAAATTGTCTTAATATCTTAGATTTGTTGATGCCATATTAGCATATTGACTTTAGCCACAAAACCTTCACTACAAAGGAAAAAATTATACTAGTGTAAAACCCTTGTGATATCTGATCTCTCCCACAAAGTTTCTATTTATGTGATACCATGTTAATTTTTCTCATACTAGATCTAATTTATATTACTTCAACAATTTATTAAAACCACATAAAATATTTTTTCTCAAATATTTTTGAATTTAACAAATAAAAAATACACTAGTATATTAACTTTAAAATGTAGCGGAAATAAAATGAAGAGATCAATCACACCACAACAAAAAATTTACACCCAATACAATCTTCCTTCATTAAATTTCTTGGGAAAATTATGGGTTAGACCCACAAAGGATACATAGAAAAATACGATTGTTGGGTACCTAGAAACTTAGCTCCGTTGCGAAAATCAACCTCAAAGAATTCGTCCTATAGAAATCAAACCACTTGAAGCAAATTAGCCCCGGAGAAATAACCTGCCTCACCAAAAAATCAACCTCCCTTTCTCCTTGTCTCGTACGACCCTTGGGCACAAGAGAAATCAACATCCTTGGATAATTTTACCTCTTCCACAATTCAACATTCTCCTTCAGCAACTCGACCTCTATCCTAAACTTGGCCTACTTGAATTTCTCCCTAAATTCCCATTTGCACTTCACATCACTTCTCTTCAGTCTAGTTGAGCCTCTCACTCTAGAGAAAAATTGCTTCCTCAATACTTGTGTGTATTCACCTCTCTCTTAGGATTATTTTATAATTTCATTTAGGAAAAATCCCTAACCCTAATCTCCTAAGTGATAAATGGCTAGGATTAAATCCTAAACCTCACATGAGACCAATGGTTGAGATTATATCTAATTCACTTATATAGTTTTAATATTTCTCCTTAGAACTTTGGCCTAATAGTACACAATAATTAATTATATTTATTATTGTAATTTTCCTAAGTTAAATTTAATTTTAGGAAAGAAATCATAATATCTCTTACTCTACCAAGCAAGCACCTAAAGAGGCAATCAAATATTTTCTACATGCTAAGACACCAAGCTCATGTAGAAACCCTTTTGAAGCTTCAAAAACATCAACAAATTACAATGACTTATTTTTGCAGTTTAGAAGAGCATTTTGTTTCCCAAAAATATATTTTGTTTTAAAATTGCACACAGATTTCCCTTTGATGTTAGCATGCACTAACTTGAAGTGTAGAGAGAGTGTATGAGTCTATGAGATATATTGTACTCTCTAGTTGACTTTGGAACACTTTTAGAAGCATTAACAGAGGCTAAGTATTGTATCAAGCTTCAATAATAAGACAAGGCCTCTTTCTTTTTTTATTGGGCTTCCTCCTAGTAGTCGAGTTGTCCTAGGGACCTAGGGTAACTCTGTGTGCATTTTATGTTTGTTGACCATTTCATCAAGTTTCATATTTTTTATTAATGGATTGTTTAAGATTATGTTATGTATATCTTGATGCGAAAAAAATTAATAAATTTATAATATGTTAATTTTAAAATTATTATTTGGTTAGATCTATTTTAAGCCCAATATTTGGGAGCATTGTCTTTTGAACTCAAACATCCCCTCAAAATCATAGGAATCATAAATTTTTATTGAACAACAATCGGTAAGTTTTCTTGATGACAATAGCATTAGTAGGGGACTTCCTCGTAGGTTTAAGTGTCTAGAGTCTAGACGTGTGGAAGTCGTCCAAGGCCTTTAATTTTAGCAAAACTACTTTAATTAAAGAAATAATTAAAGTGGTTTTATAAAAAAAGTGAGTTAAATTTTAATGAAAATAAAAATGCAATGGCTATTTGCATTAGTGAATTAGATAAAGGTTAGCCATTGATCTCAAGTGATGTGAGTGTTGAAATATGTAACTAGGTTTGGTCTTCATAATATTCTATGTACTATAGATTTTTATGTATTTGATGTAAAAGAGAAGATAAGAAAATTATTATTTTTATAGCATGGGTTTCATGCTCAAGGTCAATTTGTTTTAAGGCAAGCACCCATTGTGTGCTTTTAGGATTTTTCATAGAGTCAAAGAAGTCAAAGAGTCATTGTCGTATGTAATAGACCATATTGGGTATTTGTATCAAGTCAAAAGAATTTATTTGAGTCTAAATTGTATCAAAAGTCCCTCCAAGACCAAGTCGGCTTGCAAGAGAATAAGTCGGCCTCATAAAGGGTACTTCGACCTCCTAAGAAGCCTATTTATAAGAAGTACTCGACCTCATTTGAAGGACTATCTAAGCAAGTTCAATCATAAGGAGAAGAGCAAGAAATAAGAAGCGAAGAACAAGTCAAAGACTAGAAGACAACAAAAATCGAAGTCTTTGGGTCAGTATCTCACTCACATGCGAAAGGGAAACTAGGGTTTTTGCAACATCAAGGACGAAATTTTATATCTCCAAGAAAGGCTGAAATTTGTGATCAAGGAGCAAGACACATCATCCATTTTTCTAATGAATAAGAATAAATCCAAGCGAAGAAGAAAGAAGGTAAAAATCTAGCCTCTCTCCCACACATGCGAAGCTACAACTACTACAGGAAGGGTCGAAAATCGCAGACCTGCAGTGAAGGCCGAAATTATTGCTAGGGGTCAAAGTTGTTGCTGAAAGGTCCAAGTTTGTTAGTATAAGTTGTGCAAGGAAAGTTTTTCAAAAGAAAAGTTTACTTGGTCTTGGAGAGGTCTCAATCTTGGGTCAAAAAGGTCTTGGAATTCATAATTTTAAGATTCTATAAGAAGAGAAAAATTACAAGTGGGTTTTCCTCTTTAGGAGAGGATTTGTGTAACATCCCTGGTGAAAATTCCATGTAATAAAAGTTAAAAATAATAATCACGGTTGATGGGACACTTATTCTAAGTTGAATGTTTGGCAAAACATCCTAGTGGGTGTTAATTTGGTTTATTATGGCTAAGGAAATTGGCAAAATCAAAGGCAAAGGATTTGGAGAGGAAAAATGGCATTTTTGGCACATTTACTTATGAAAATAATGGAAATTAGGAGACAAGGGAGATGAAAGGTCACAGGTTTCATGTGAGGAGGAAAATGAAGGAAAATAATGGAAAATGAAGAAAATAGAGGCCTCTTCTATAAAAAGTCTTATGAGGATCAGTTGGTACCTTTTGTTAGTGAATTTTTGGAGATCTCTCATTATTCTCTCTCTCTCTTGGACACTTAGATTTTTTTGGAGCACGTTGGCATTGGAGCAAGAAAGGCAGGAAAGCAGGAAGAAGGAGAAAGCAAGCAAGGAGCATGAATCAAGTAGCTACAGTAGGATTCTTTGCAGGTATTGATTTGCATGCATGATTTACTTGCTAGATTTGACATGCATGGTATTGCATGTGGTTCTTTGTTGTCTGGGCATGGGTTTTTGCGAGGTGTGACAGTGTATTCAGCCCAGCCTTGCCATTTTTAGATAACCACGGTGTTGTGGAGTTCTCATGTTTGGTTTAGTTGGATTGTCAGATGGATTCGAAGCTGAGAGAGGTGGATATTCGAATGATTATGGAATCATTTCATGTGTTTCCTCGATTTAGGGCTTAGTAATTTGGGTTTGGATTGAGGTAAAGCCCGAGAGGTGGTTTTATCTCCATTCAAGCCTAGGAATCTTGAGTTTGTGATATACGGTGAAGCCTAGAGAGTATGTATCGGTTTAGGGCCTAGTGATCCCTAATTCATACTATGGGTTTCAGTAATTCCCGAGAGACTAGGAGATAGGAAAATTCCTCATGGTTTAGGCATAGAGAAACTTGTGTTATCCATACTTGTGTTGTCTTAGTGATCGGGTGTAGATCACGATAAAGCCTGGTTTATGATTGATGAGGATGAGGTGGTTTAGCCTCAGGATGCCCTGGTTGATTCTTTCAATTTTACTTCCACATTCATGTTTAGAATATGGCATAGAGGTGATTGGCTGAAGAGAGATTTGGCTCAGCCAATCTATGGTCGAATGGAACGTGGAAGTCCGATCTCCGGTTGGTTTTTACATTCAATAATGAGAAGCTCATTCCTTTGGTATTTAATGTATAATTGCACTGGTTGTTTTTTGGATTCTATTGTTGTTGTATCCATGGTATTTATGTTGTTATTATGCTCGTTATAAGCATGTAGTTTATCAGTAATGATGTATGTCTCTATCCGTGATTTTAGTTGTAAATGAATGACAAATGTATCTATGGTCAAATATATTGTATTGCAACTTTTTATGTAGGGGAGAAATGCTTCTTAGAGATTCTCATATAAGTATGAGACCCCTATGCTTAAATATTTTGTTTACTCCTGTAGATTCAATGTTTGTGACATGTTTGAAATTTTTTTGTCATGGATAGGAGGGGTCCATACGAGTTCTTGTTGATGTGATTGATTCTGTATCATTGTCCTATTGTTATTTATACCTTAAGTTTTCATGAAGTTATGTGTATTGACCTGGACTCTGGCCTAAAAAGGTGGCTCAAATCCCAGAGCTGCAGACACAAAAATGAGCATTTGGGGCCCTAACCGCTGGCATGCAGTGTTATGCCTGCGGCTATAGCTTCCTAGCCCCTTAAATGTAGTGTTATGTTTGTGGCTACGGATCAAAAGTGGTCAAAATGTCAGTGTGACCTAGTGGTAAAAAGCTTGAATGGTTGCGTTACCTCTTGAGGGTGTTGTGGTTTCTGTACAAGGTCTGTAGGTTGTTTTTTTTCGTTGGTTCCACTTCCTTAAGGTCACATAGGAGGTTGAATCTCATTATAGTAGCCTCTCATCGCATGTGTTACCCCGGTTGTCTAGTTACTTGGGTAGATGTGGGAAGGGGGTGTTACATTTTGGCCCTCGCTAGCAACCTATATCTTGTTTCATCTTGTTCTATTGATCTTCAAATTAATTAACATCAAAAAAATTACAAGAAAATGAATT
>CM076572.1:794128917-794350546 GCA_034641835.2 Pinus albicaulis | reverse complement strand
TTCTAGTTGCTAAGGTTGAGAAAAATTAACAAGTTTGTATTAGAAAAAGGGACATAGCCAAACTGTATTGCTTCTTGATACAAAAATGGAGAGGAAGGCCTACATCAATCATTGAAAGTCAAGTTTAAAACAAAGTTCTTCTTATAAAAAGTGACCAATTGCTATATAATCTACTATGTCGAGTGTAATGCCTTACATATTGTCCCAAAACTAGCCAAATTTGCAAAGCATGCTAAAATTTAGAAAATTTTAAAATTCCTACCCATAAATGACCCCTTTAGGAATCTAAGAGTCTTCAAATGAGTTTGTATCACTTCATTCCAAATATGAGTGAGTTGCTTGGTTGTTTCCTGTTGTTGCTACTTCTAGATTTCTTTCTTGTTTAAATTCACAGAGCATGGTTGGCCATTCTACTGGAGGAGATAGAGAATGATTTCTATACGGTAAAGCACACAATGTATGCTCAATAATCTCAACCTTGACTACCATCGCCCCTAGTTGTTTTTCCATTATCAATTATGTAGCTTCTTGAGCCTACATGTGAGTTTTCAAGACTTTCTCCTTTTCTCATAGAGCATGGATTTGAACCCCCATGACAATGATATTCCTTTCCTATTGTTGGACACCAATTTGCAAGGTGTTCTACCATGCCTTCTCGCCCCTTGTCACCTTTGCAAGTCCCTTCTCAAATATGTCCAAACGCCATCAAACCTTGACCAACTTTCACTTTATAAACTATGTTACTACAATGTGCCATATCCATTGGAGGAACAAATTGGTTAAGACTCCTTTCATTACTTTGTATACTAGCATGCACCTTTACCATGAACCCATATTGAAACAAAATCCACTAGAGTCTAATCCCGTGGTATATCAATGTAAGATCATAGAAGCTAATCCATCCCACACCGAGTCAAGAAACACGTTGACCTATGTATCAACTAGTTTTGTAAAAATAGTGATTTTTTGAATGAAACGATTAAATAGGTCGATTAAATCGACGATTTTTCCCCAAAAAATAGCAAATTTTGTATTATTATTAATATTATTATTTATTTATTTTATTAAAATAAATCTGGATCATAGAAGCTTACACTCTCAAATATTTATTTTATTTTATTTATTTATTTTAACTTTTTTAGTATTTTTTTAATTTTGCCATTTTTTTGCTCATTTTTACCAATTTTTTTCCCAATTTTTAAGATTTTTTCTTTTTCATGGACTCTAAATGTTGCACCATGTCCAATATTCAATGGATTAATATTTGCAAACAACCATCCCTAACGATAAAATGAACATTAAGACAAAAAATTATGATGGTTGAATTTGGGACTTTTGTGATTTTATTGATTTCGTTTATCCTTACTTGATGTAGCCCTTAATACAATGCTAGAGATTTTTCTTTATTGTTAGAGACTACACACAATTTCTAAGAAAATTCACTTTCTTAATTACCTTTACGATCATAGAGGACCCCCCCATGCTTGCAACCCTTGAGTTTCCCTTTGAAGCCCAATTGAAGAATAACTAGCATAGATCCATGTTAACCACGGTTCTATCAAGCGCCAAGAGGGATGAAATTTCTTGAGGTGAAAATCTATTTTAAAGTGCAAAACTTCAAGAAAGGTTTGCACCTAGAGAGATTTGATCCCTCTAAGAGCTTCATAAATCCTAGGTTAACATAGATCTATGCTGGTTATTTGTATGTATGCCATGTGTCAACTCCATGCTAAACATGGAAACACATGTCCTTCATCTTAAGCAACACAGTAATAAAATGTTTTCCCCATAATTGTTCTTTCTCATTTTCTTTATAAGATATAGACATAGTCTCTCTCTCTATATATAAATAAATAGATATTTGCATTGAATGTTTTTTTCTTATTGGTATTATTTTCAAATGGTACAAGTCAACTCATTAAAAAACACCTATCAATGGAAGGAATTGCACATCTCATTCATCTTGAGCGATACAATAATAACATGTTTTAACTATCACATTATTATTATTTTTTATTTTCATTTTTTTTACACACTCTCTCTCTCTATTTACATTGTTTTTTTTTTGTTCTTAATATATTTTTAAAAATGCATGTAAAGTTCATATTAAGCATTGAAGGAATTACCAAATCTCCCTCGTACCACATATCAACTTTATATTAAAAATTGAATAAATTATACATATACAAATTAATTTTCATGCCTTTATATTTTTCTATATAAAGTTGATGTAAAATTATGTTACTTAATTTGGGCATTTAAATATTTCATTTATGGTTGACACTATTTTTTTATCTATATAATATTTTTAAATATCACATGTCAATTGAACATATAATAAATTAAGCAGTTATTGGGCCGAAAGGCGCATTATAATAACTTACATAACCATATAAATAAACAATTAAAAATAAATTTCAACAATATAAATTTAAAATATGAAGAGTTTTAAGAACACTAAAAAAAGAGATATGGTAATTAAATATAAATATAAATAAACTAAAGGTATGGTAAATAAATAAAACCTCTTTTTATACTTACTCTGTAGGTATGGTAAATAAATCAAACCCCTTTTTATATTTACTCCATAAACCTCTGTATATTTACAAAAACTCAAAAACAAGTTTTATTTAGGTGAAGTCTATGGGCCAATTACCATGGGACAAATTATTATTAATACCATGGGCCAAATACCATGGATGTAATTAATAATAATACCATGCAAAAAAAACATTATTAACCCTAACATTAATATTAAAATATTATTATTATTGTTAAATCTAATATTCATATCAATATATTATAATATTCATATTATTAAATTTAATAACTTTATATATATATATATATATATACATACATATATATTAACTCTAGATATATATCGGAGGGAAGAACAAAGACATATGATAGAGGTGGAGAAGTAGCGGGAGTGACAAGGGAGAGATGGAGATAAACTGAAGGAAATAGGAGAGGAGGAATGAAGAGAGACAGAGGGAGAGGAGTGAGAGAGGTAGATACGGATAAGAGATGGAGTGGGAGACATAAATATGGAGGCAGGAGAGAGAGAGAAGGGGAGAGGGAGGGAGAAGGACAAAGGATTGGAAGGTAGAGAGAGAGAGAGAGAGAGAGAGAGAGAGAGAGAGAGAGGATGAGATGAGGAGAGAAGCAGGGATAGAGAGATGGATTTGGATGGGGGGAGAGGGAGAGAAGAATAAATACATAGAGAGTGAGAAGTGGAGAGAGAGGGAGTGAAAAGGGATATATGGAGAGAGAGTGTGTATGTTTAGCAGTGATTTAAAGAGACATAGAAGGAGTGATGGAAACAAGGGGGGAGAGAAGGAGAGAGAAGAATAAATGGAGGGATATAGTAACATAGTTAAAGAGAGAGATAGAGTGATGGGAGAAGAGAGAGGATTTGAGGGCATAGAGAGAGAGAGAGTGGGGGGGGGTGAATATCGAGGGAGGTAGGCGAGAAACGGAGAGAGAGGAAGGACGGGAGAGAGGACTTGAGAGAAAGGAAGAGAGTGATGGGGGAAGAGAAAGGATTCTAGTGGAAAGAGAGAGAGAGAGAGAGAGAGAGAGAGAGAGAGTGAGTGATGGGGGAAGAGAGAGGGAGGTAGGAGAGAAAGGGAGAGAGAGGAAGGAAAAGAGAGGGGACTTGAGAGAGAAGAGGAGAGAGGGAGGGATAGAGAGATGGATTTGGAGGGGGGGAGGGAGGGATAGAGATATGGAGTTGGATGTGGAGAGAGGGAGGGAAGAATAAATATTTAGAGAGCGACAAGTGGAGAGAGAGAGGGAGTGACAAGGGAGTGATGGAGAGAGATTGTGTATTTTTGGTGGTGAGATAAAGAGACAAAGAAAGAGAGATGGATAGAAGGGGGGAGAGAAGGAGAGAGAGAGAGGCATATAGTAACAAAGTTGGAAGGTGAATATAGAGAGAGAGAGAGAGAGAGAGGTGGGAGAGAAGGAGAGAGAGAGAGAGGAATATAGTAACAAAGTTGGAAGGTGAATATAGAGAGAGAGAGAGAGGTGGGAGAGAAGGGGAGAGAGAGAGAGGAATATAGTAACAAAGTTGGAAGGTGAATATATATATATATATATATATATATAGAGAGAGAGAGAGAGAGAGAGAGAGAGAGAAAGGAAGAGAGTTAGGGAAAGAGAGATGGAGATGGAGGGTGAGAGAGACAGAGGTAAGAAGAAATACATAGAGAGTTAAAGCTAGAGAGAGAGAGAGGGAGTGATAAGGAAGAGAGAGAGGGGGGGGGAGAGGATAGCTGGGGGAAGAGAGTTAGAAGTTGGAGAGAGGGAGGGAAGTGGAAGAGAGAGATAGGGAGGGAGAGGAGGAGGGAGTGATAGATAGATAGACTAGAGAAACAGAGTGTATATTTGGGGTTGATATAGAGAGATAGAGGGAGATAGAGATATAGATGGAAGGTGAAGAGAAATATGTGATAGATGGAGATAGGGAGAGGGACAAGAGATTGATAAATATGGAGTGAGAGAGTGTGTGTGTTTGTGGGGTTGAGATAAAGAGGCAAAGAATGAGAGATGGAGGGACATATAGATATATATGGAGGGGGGAGATAGGGAAGAATATTTCTTGCAATAGATGTGTTGATTTCAATGTAGACGGTGATTTCTATCCTATTTGATTGCTTGCACTAGATGCATTTATTTTAGTGTAGATTTTGATTTCTAATGATATTTAATTACTTGCACTAGATGCATTGATTTCAATGTAGATTATTTCTAATCCTATTTGATTGGTTGCACTAAATACATTGATTTCAGTGTAGATGGTGATTTCTAATCCTATTTTATTGCTTGCACTAGATCCATTAATACCAATGTAGATGTTGATTTCTAATTATATTTGATTGCTTACACTAGATGCATTGATTTCAATATAAATGATTTCTAATCCTATTGTATTGCTTGCACTAAATGCATTGATTTCAATGTAGATGGTGATTTATAATCCTATTTGATTGCTTGCACTAGATGCATTGATTTTAGTGTATATGTTGGTTTCTAATCCAATTTTTTACTTGCACTAGATGCATTGATTTGTGTGTATATTTTGATTTCTAATCCTATTTGATTACTTGCATTAGATGCATTGATTTCAATATAGATGTTGTTTTCTAATCTTATTTGATTTCTTGCATTAAATGCATCGATTTCAGTGTATATGTTGATTTATGATTTGATGTAATTGGATGTATGATGGTACATTAATTATAAAGTCATTAGATTAATAGCGTGCATTTATTTCAATGTAAGCACAAAAAATTATTGACAATGTAAATTGATTTTTGTGTTATAATAATTAAAACTAATAATATTGGAGAACAAGAGAGACAAGATATGATGTTTAGTACAATAGCTCGAGCTAAATATTTAAATGGTTTATCATTTCAACTGTCTTTTTCATATAATCGATATGAAAAGATGACAAAACTAACAAGGATGACAATAAGAATAGTAGAAGAAAATAGTTTGAGATTGATCAAAATGAAGGCTATTTGTAATTGACTACATTCTTATTATTCATATTTTCTGTCATTCAATATTATTACATTGTTACTCTGCATTCAAAAAATTTATTTCATCATTAAAGTTATTTTACAATATTTATCATCTCAACAAAGTGAGGTAACTAAGAAAATTTAAAATTTAAAATAATTCGATTTTTCCTTGGCCGTACACGACTGAAACCAGCCTAGATCCATCTTAACTCCGGATCTATCAAGCATCGAGAGGGATCAAATCTCTTGAGGTGCAAACCTTTCCTCAAGTTTTTCACTCAAAAAAGAGGTTTCTACTTCGAGAGATTTGATCCCTCTCAGCGCTTGATAAATCTGGAGTTAAGAGGGATCTAGGCTGGTAATATCAATATTATTCTTACATGCTACGTGTCAACTCCATATAAGTAATTAAGGAATTACACATATCATTCATACTGAAAAGTAAAAAGTAACGAGAGATGAAATTAGATCTTAATTATTTTTTACGTTCAATTACTTTATCTCTATATAAAGTTGATGTAAAATTAACATGGAAATTGAAGTTTTTTAATATATTTTTTAATTTGTTAAAGTAAGTATTATTTTATTATTTTTAAATGTAACTTTAGGTTACAACAACTCACCCATACTCGGATGTAGAGTGCCTCTCAGTGCAATAAAATATTGTTTCTATGCCATTCTTCAATGAGTCTCATATGCCATCCTATATCTTTAGCATGCCTTCAAATTTGGAGTTTTCAAGCTGATGTTTGATCACTAAGGAGAGTTTTGAGCCAATCCTTTTGCTTGTCTCTAGGACCTCAACAATTGCTAGCTTGATTCCATTGGACTAACTTGGCTCTTTAAAGAGGCCTAAATTACCTAGTTTGTTTAAATATAATATGATTTCTAGCCAGCCATGCCTTTCACATGAAAAACATTCGAAATATTGTCCACATGTATATGACTAGTTGTTTCTTAACAATGGTCCTAGGATAGGCCTTTGGCCAAGAGAGTAACAACTCCCTCTAGCCATGTGGTAACTCGAAGACATTGCCCAAATCATGAAGGGTTGCATTCAATGCTTGGGCGCTAGACTCTAAGATCATGAAGTGATGTTGCCTTGTCATCTCAACTGATCGACATAGAACACACAAGGAGGGACAATGAGTTACTCTTTCTTCATGTATATTTGATATTAGGTTTTTTCCATGTATTATGGCCTAATAAAAGATCCTTATTTTTGGAAGACAATCCCCTTGCCAAATTTTCTTCTATAGAGCTGACTGCAAATGCTTATCTAGCTTTAGAAATAGGGTCGAATTGTCTGTAATATTCCCAATAATGGATTCTTCAGCAGATCATGCCTGAAAAATGCATTCCTCAGGTATGAGGGCTTCAGCTATCATATAATATCTCTGAAAATGTTCAGCAACCAAAATAAATAGCAGCAGCAACCTTTACTCAGCTTTTAAGGGCAAAAAGGTGGGGAAAAGTGAGGATTTTGGCCCTAAAATGAGTGAATAAGGAAATCTGCGTATAATGACGGGTCAAGGTTCTGTAATATGTTAGAATAGGTCAAGAGGGACGTCCATGTCGAATTTCAGCTCAAACAAAGGCGTTTTACTATATTAAACAGTTCCTCCTTCCCGACTAGTCAATAAAAACCCTGATTTCCCAAGACTTTGAATATGCAGAAATTTGCTGAAGCAAGGGCAGCGTATTTTCTGAAGGAATATGATGTATAACACTATGAATAATCAGAGAATGAGTTTGAGTACAAGGCATAGGCTTTCAGCAAGGTTAAACAGCAATTTTATATAGAAAAACCCTCAAGATAGAGGTGCCGCAAGACAAGAAAATAATCCAGAAACCCTACAGCGTTTTCTGCAGTAGCTGTGAGACAGAAGACGCATATATAGCCAATAATAATGTATAGCAGCAGAAGAGAGTAGAAATCTTGAGGAAACAACCTCTCAAGAGAAGAAATGCAAGCCTCCACAACACATGTACATAAACATGAAAAGTACTGCTATTTCTGCACAAACCCAGGCTATGAAAAACGCTGTATATGATATAATGCTGCTCTAAAATAGTTTCAACACATGGATATGACAATAGATGGCCCAAATACAATAGGGGAGCAAAGCTCTAACCCTTATAAGCAAAAATATCTCAATCCTCCAAGGGATTGGCTGAAATACACAATACGACAAAAATGCCGGAGTTGCTGGGCAGCTACTGCAACTCCAAACTGAAACCAAATAGAGAAGGCTGAAGATGATGAGCAACTGAAATAGACCTCCTCCAATAGATCTCCAAAGTGGAAGGTTGATCCTTACACTTGAGATCTCACTCACAAACCAACCTGCAAACCCTCACTGCAAATATACCATGAAAATAACGCAGATACTGAGAGGGACTGCGCAGTAGAGGCAGAATAACTATTGGCCTGATGCCAAGATATAAAAATCAACTCCAATATCTCCCAATCTGATCCTCCAAAGGAAAGAGAAACTCTCCCTCTGAAAAACAAGAGAAGGAAGTGGTGTCGTAAAGTCACCACGGCAACACCCTACAACACAGTATTACGCTGCTGCAGCAATAATGCTGTCCTGGAGGATGATGCTAAGAAAATAACCTTGCCCGAGCAGGCACTCGAAGTCCCCCGGGGCTAAGGGTGAGATCTCTGCACGGAGACACTCGGTGCACTAAACAGTGCAGCAGACGGGCTAAACAGCCAGCGTGCCAAAGAAAGACAAATGTCTCACTCAATAATCAATAATCCAAGAATCCAAGCATGAATGAAATGAAGAGGCTCCTTCATCTTTTATAGTGTTGGTTTCCCTCCAAAACCCAATGTAGCCTCTCTCTCTCCTCCACATCCTCATCCTTATCTCCACAGAAGCTTGGAGAAACTTCTAGAGTGTACATAGGCCCCCTCCTCCACGTGGTGTTGGGTTCCCCCTTGACTCCCACTTAAGTCACAACGTTGTGCTACTAGGTGGATGTCTTATTTCATTTAAGTGAGTTTAGACCCTCTTTACTCACTTTTTATTTATTTACAAACCATAGGCGGCAAACTAAACAAAATAGAATATTCCAATTTGCTGTCGCAAATTAGGAATATTACAGTCCCCCTCGGCAAAATGTTGCTTGCCCTCAAGCAACTGCCTAAACAAGTCTCCTCCTAGCGGATGCTCTCCACCGATACTGCAAAATATGCCTGGGTCCCAGATGCGCCACTGAATCTCCCCTGTACTCTGCATCATCCTGATATGTAGGGATCTCTCAATGCCAGGATCCCAAACTGATCTCTCATGGTACCAGCCAACCAACAATCCGCCTGGATCCCATTGCCACCATGGCCAATAATAGCCCAAGTCCCATGGCTCGGACTGCTCACTGCCTCTGGCTATGATTGAAGACCATGACTGTTGCTGCTCTGCATCTATGACTGTGTAAGTTGGCCCATCAATTGTGAACCAACTCATCACCTCTCTCCAATCAAGGCATGGAGTCGGAAATATAATGAGGAATATCTCCCTCATGTGGATCCTCCATCTCCAAGCAATCATCCAGACAAAATGAGCCACCTCCCAACAAGGCAACTCCTGAAAATCTCCTTCCACCTCAAGCTCTGGTAATGAAGGTGGGCTGAAAATATGAACTTGGCAAGCATCATAGCTTACCCCATGTTGTCCTTCTCTCCACTCATGACAAGTGTAGAGTGTATGCTGATCCTGGGCTGCAAAATCATTGCCCTCCAATGGCAAAGTGAAGAACAATCCTCCAAAGAAGGTTCCTCCAACAATGAAGAACAAGCTGGCCCAAGACAATTCATCCATGAAGAATAGGATATGGTCATCATGGATCATCCGAATGAGAGGTTTGCTGAAAGTTTTACATGAGGATACATAATGCAAACAATCTCTCACAAGGACACAGCGCAGTCTCATCCACTGCAACTTCAGAAAATTACATGGCAAGCAATTTACAAGATTCATCACATCTACTAATGGATAGTAAATGGCTGAATATGACAACAACATAAGACCAAACACTTGCCCATGGCTGTACAATGGATGACTATCAATCTCATGGCCCACCTCAAAAGAGAACACATATGTAGTAGTGGTGGCCATGCCTCCTCCCATGCTCCCATTAGAACATGTAGTGCAGAAAATGTGAGAATTCTTCCCACTCAAAGACACATCCAGCTCATGTGTCTCCCTCATAATCAAGCCTCCCATACAAATCTGATCTATATCAGCAAATGGAGACATGATCAGCAATAATATGAAGAGAATGTTGAAGGTTTCATGTGGTGCAAGAAGGTACCAACAGCTTCCCAAACAAGTACAACGCAGTTTTACAAGTTGCTGCTTGATGAAAGTACAAGGCAAAATATTTCTTCTTACATAGTTAATCATGCATGTCTCCATATGATACATGATATAGTGCAGCAAATGAGCATACATGTAGTGATAAAACATTTGCCCAAGGCCACAAAAGAGATGGCTGCCTCCATCATGTAGATTGGCCCAATACAACTCATAGAGCAATATGACAAGCTTGCCCCCTTGTGAAGCAATGCACTGCATAGGAATGGTAAGAGTGTGCAAATCAATGAATGTATAAACAAACTTCTCACCATATTTTGGAAGTAAGATAGTGCATGGGTCCATACACGAGTCTTCCATAGTGCTTTGGCCCACTATGAAGAAGAATGAACCATGTGCTGCAAGAAGATAATCCTCCTGATGCTTGGGAACCCAAGTCAAGAAGAATATGCCATAGATGTCTCTATCATCATTACCTCCTCTTTGTTCATCAAGTGAAACAAATATGAAGTGATTCTGGGACCTATGGGTTATAGATCCACCACATTTATGCTGGGCACACTTCATCCATAAGTCTCTGCTCCAAGGTGACAATGTTGTGAGCTCATGCAAGTAAGCTCCTGTCAATACAAAGCTCTGTTCTTTGACATGCTCCTTGTCAAAGACTCCTCTAATAATGTTGCAACAAATATGGAATACCTCCCAAGATGGAAGTGCTTCCCAATCATCATCAAAGACCAAGGAGATAGTGCCATCTCCTCCTCCTGCAACATCATACAAAGTGTGAGAGCAAATCTACCCTTGCTCTCCTAGAAACAAACCAAGCAACAAGACATTGTGTTGCCTCCCCATACCTCCATCATACCAATCATGTGATGAAGACACAATGAATGATATGAGTATCATATCAACACCATGCATCCATACTCTATGCTGCTCAATGATGCAAGTATCACGCCATCTTTCCTTCATCCTCCGACTCTTAGGAAGAGTGTTTGCCAAGTGATGGCCAAACTCTTTCAAGAGTAACCAACGCAGCCAAGCCTCCTACTACCTGGTATCACATATCTGCAAGTAGCCTCCTAGATCCTTGCTCATCATCCCCATCCACTCAATCACTTGTGGATGCCTCCTTCTTTTCCTCATCCTGGTACTCCTCCCATGAGGGCTACCATCCTCCCAAATCAAATTATTGATTTTGCACTTCATGGGATTTTGAAATATAAACTTCTCAAGGATCAATGAGACCCTATCAAGAATCAAATAGGTGGTAGGCAAAAACCTCCCATCATGATGTGTATGGCTCAAGGGATGTCCAACACAAGCATGAGAGATGTTATCCATCCTAAGATGTCCTCCATCTTCTACCTGCTCTTGTGAGAAGGGAAGAAATTCATTGCACCCCATGGTGTGTCGAAGTGCATCTCCAGTGAGATCTCTCCTTGAGACCTCCCCTCCATCCATGTTGCACAGCGCAGTGCAACCAAGCTGCTCTCGATCTGCATTTGGAACTTCTTGTAGAGTTGCAAGAGTCCCATCCTCAAAAGTGTCAGCTGCCCCAACTGTTGATGCATGTGGCTGCTCCTCCATGAGTGTGACAGCGTTTTCACAAGCCTCCTCAAGAGGTGATGTGATCTCTTCTTCTTGATGAGAATTGGAAGCGCATGGTACTTCCTCTTCTTTTTCTTCAATCTTCTTGACCTCCTCAACAGTGGATGCATCTTTTCTGGATCTGAAAAAAAATAAACTCTCCTTTTTCACCGTTCCGGTCTTCTTGGGCTTAGACTCACAGGGACTATTGGATTCCTCATGCATGGGAAGAGGTGATCTCCCAGTGGTACGCTGCAAATCTGAACTCTGCATGCTAGAAACTCCTCTGTTACCATAGTACCTTCCTCCTTCATCCAGTCTGAGCTGACAGTAATCTTTGAAGGGCAAAGCTGCTTTGAAGTCTTCCCCCATGGACTTCCATTCTCAGAAATAATCTCCAAAGGGTACATGACCACGCTGTTGTGAGATCCTCATATTTTCCATAGATAACTAGCTCCACAGGCTGAGCCAGAACTATGCTTTGATACCACTGTAATATTCCCAATAATGGATTCTTCAACAGATCATGCCTGAGAAACGCATTCTTCAGGTATGAGGGCTTCAGCTATCATATCATATCTCTGAAAATGTTCAGCAACCAAAATAAATAGCAGCAGAAACCTTTACTCAGCTTTTAAGGGCAAAAAGGTGGGGAAAAGTGAGGATTTTGGCCCTAAAATGAGTGAATAAGGAAATCTGCGTAAAATGACAGGTCAAGGTTCTGGAATATGTTAGAATAGGTCAAGAGGGACTTCCATGTCGAATTTCAGCTCAAACAAAGGCGTTTTGCTATGTTAAACAGTTCCTCCTTCCCGACTAGTCAATAAAAACCCCGATTTCCCAAGACTTTGAGTATGCAGAAATTTGCTGAAGCAAGGGCAGCGTATTTTCTGAAGGAATATGATGTATAACACTATGAATAATCAGAGAATGAGTTTGAGTACAAGGCATAGGCTTTCAGCAAGGTTAAACAACAATTTTATATAGAAAACCCCTCAAGATAGAGGTGCCGCAAGACAAGAAAATAATCCAGAAACCCTACAGCGTTTTCTGCGGTAGCTGTGAGACAAAAGATGCATATATAGCCAATAATAATGTATAGCAGCAGAAGAGAGTACAAATCTTGAGGAAACAACCTCTCAAGAGAAGAAATGAAAGCCTCCACAAAACATGAAAAGTACTGCTATTTTTGCACAAACCCAGGGTATGAAAAACGTTGTATATGATATAATGCTGCTCTAAAATAGTGTCAACACATGGATATGACAATAGATGGCCCAAATACAATAGGGGAGCAAAGCTCTAACCCTTATAAGCAAAAATATCTCAATCCTCCAAGGGATTGGCTGAAATGCACAATAGGACAAAAATGCCGGAGTTGCTGGGCAGCTACTGCAACTCCAAACTGAAACCAAATAGAGAAGGCTGAAGATGATGAGAAACTGAAATAGGCCTCCTCCAATAGATCTCCAAAGTGGAAGGCTGATCCTTACACTTGAGATCTTACTCACAAACCAACCTACAAACCCTCACTGCAAATATACCATGAAAATAACGCAGATACTGAGAGGGACTGCGCAGTAGAGGCAGAATAACTATTGGCCTGATGCCAAGATATACAAATCAGCTCCAATATCTCCCAATCTGATCCTCCAAAGGAAAGAGAAACTCTCCCTTTGAAAAACAAGAGAAGGAAGTGGTGTCGTAAAGTCACCACGACAACACCCTACAACACAGTATTACGCTGCTGCAGCAATAACGCTGTCCTGGAGGATGATGCTAAGAAAATAACCTTGCCCGAGCAGGCACTCGAAGTCCCCTGGGGCTAAGGGTGAGATCTCCGCACGGAGACACTCGGTGCACTAAACAGTGCAGCAGACGGGCTAAACAGCCAGCGTGCCAAAGAAAGACAAATGTCTCACTCAATAATCAATAATCCAAGAATCCAAGCATGAATGAAATGAAGAGGCTCCTTCATATTTTATAGTGTTGGTTTCCCTCCAAAACCCAATGTAGCCTCTCTCTCTCCTCCACATCCTCATCCTTATCTCCACAGAAGCTTGGAGAAACTTCTAGAGTGTACATAGGCCCCCTCCTCCACGGGGTGTTGGGTCCCCCCTTGACTCCCACTTAAGTCACAACGTTGTGCTACTAGGTGGATGTCTTATTTCATTTAAGTGAGTTTAGACCCTCTTTACTCACTTTTTATTTATTTATAAACCATAGGCGGCAAACTAAACAAAATAGAATATTCCAATTTGTTGTCGCAAATTAGGAATATTACAAATTATTATAAAATCATAAATGAAAAAAGATTTTCTTATATTGGATAATTACTCGTGATGTTCTTGAATTCTTATTAACTTTGTATGTATTCTTTAACTTCTTTTAATCAAGAAACTATCAAAACCTTAATGCATGAAGATCAAAACAATAGAGACATAGAATGTAGGCTCTCACCCAGGGAAAAACCACTCTCCTAGGGGAAAAACCAAAATTATCTTCTATTCTTCAAGAACCAAATCAAATGAGACAACCAAGACTCTTTGACCAAGACAAAGTCCACCTCCAATCCACCAAGTCAGCCTCCCAAGAATATTAGTCAAACTCTAGCCCATTTCTTCACAAGTCAACACAAGTTAGCTCTTCAAGGTAAGTCAACCAAAGTCTCGACCCTCTCTGTAACACTTAAATCTTGTCCTGTACGCTCGACCCTGCACCTTCGCACTTCAACTTTAGATATACTCGCACGTGTGACAAAGAAGAGCAAATTTATGGTCTCTTCCTTCTTCACTTAGATTCATTCCTTCTTGAAATTATTAGATCTCATTTTTAGCCTCTTCAGACTCCTTTCTTTTCATAGAAACTACAGATCGAATTGATTGATGGATCATCTTCTCAATAGGTTGAATGCTCAACTATTTATAGTGGTTAAAGGCTCCTAATGAGGCCAACATGAAGAGTGGGTAGGCCGACTTGGTGGAGGAGTGACAAGTGACACATTTTACATAAAAATATTTTTCTTCTTTAATACAATGAGCCCAATAAGGGTCTAGGACAAGAAGACATGGACAATGACTTATGACATAAACCCTAGAAGCACACAATGGGTGCTTTGACCTAAAAATAAGGATACATTGAAAACATTTTTTATTAACAACAATAATAATCTAATTTTAAGGTCACGATCAACCTAGACACCAAATTGGTTCATGAGACCCCCTTGTCAATGTGACAAAGGACCCCCTCCAAGTGCCTCCACGCAACGATTTGATTCCGAAAATCTATGTAGGTATGCATTGCATACTTTACCCCCTCTAAATTTGAACCTATAACCTCATACAAAGAAAAATATGCTCTTAGCTATTATGACTACTCAAATCATACACCATTAAATCCAGCACCAATCATCACATAAAAGAACTTTGAAAAAAATACAAAATATACTCTTTAGATTAAAAATATTATAAAGGTGAAAAAATTTGATAGCATAAAAAAACAAATATCTAATAAATTAGAAAGAAATTATACAATTCTATTAAATTTTATTTAATTTGAACAAAAATATATAATAATAATAATAAGAAAATAAAATAATTTAAAATTATAAAAATTATATTTTTAACCTTACAAACATCAAACATTGATTACCTAAAAATCTATAAAATCTAAAAGCTAATAAACTAATATTCACATGATGCTAATAGTCAACAAAATTAAAGCTAATATTTACATGATGCTAATAGTCAACAAAATTATTTTTAAAAACTCATCAATTTTTTTAAAAACTAAGAGAGACTGTTCCATCCATGAGAGCACTCTGTACATCTTAATTCATATTAAAAAACAAAAACTGCAAAGACGAGAGATATAAAAAATATTGAAATTTGATCTTGAACTTTATTTGAATAAGAATTTTTTTTAATAAAAAATATTTATTTATAATTAAATTTTACATTATTCATATTTTATAATAAAAATAATATTTTTACATTATTTATAAAAGTTATAAATTTATTTAGAAATTTTTTTTTGTCTAGTTAATTTTTTTAAAAACAAATATTATAAAAATATTTAAATTATTTTATAGTAAAAATAAATTAGTATCATCAAAACCCCTAAATCTCCAAAATCTTGAAATTTAACAATAAAAATCCAAACTCATACGAATATTTCCACTATTTTTTAAATAAATTTGTAAAACTATTAAACTACAATTTATTTAAAACAACGTCAATATCGGTATGATCCATCATCTTATCTCAACTTTACAAATGGAGTCTGAATAATTTGACATAATCATCGTGCCGACCTTGTACCAAATGTGATCGTTAAAATAAAATATATGTGAAATAAAAGTAATTTGTGACGTCATTCATGAGCGCTATTGAAATGAGTCTCGAGCGAAAGGGATGAATAGGAAAAGTGTCATATATATATGAATGTTTGTTATATGTTAAAATTTAATTTATTATTATTTAAATTAGTTAGTAAAATTAATATATTTAAAATTTATGTAATTTTAATTATATATATATATATATATATATATATATGTGTGTGTGTGTGTGGGTGTAGTTTAACATATAAATAAAATATTTTGTTTTATTAGAATTTATCAAAATTCAGTAATATAATCTCAAAAGTTTTTATTGTTTAAAACATATTTTTGAATGCATAAATGGATTCAAAATTTTGAAAAACTAGAAATACTTGAATTATGCAAATTAAACAATTTAAACCCAATTTTTTGTTTGTTTGTAAGTTTGACCCCATACACACACACATATATATATGTTTTTTTTTGTAAGCTTGTTATTAAAACTTAAATTTGCATTATTTAAATTAACAAGTAAAATTAATATATTTAAAAATTTGACCAGTAAAATTAACATATTTAAAAATCATGTAATTTTAATTATTAATATTTGTAATTTAAATAATAATATATATTTTTTTGTTTGTCACGTGGTCTAAGTTCATCAGGCTTGACGTGTGGCTCGATAACCCTGGCCCAAGAAGCTAATTGTATTTAACTTGTCTCCTCTCCCTAGCATGAGCAACCTCTTTGAGGTTTGATCCTAAGTCACTTTTCTACCAGGCCTATTTTCAACTAGTTGTGCTAGCAAGACTTGACTTGAATAATAATATTAATAAGAAATATATATATATATATATATATATATATATATATATATATATATATATATATATATATAATTAAATCATGTTAATTATTAAAAAATAAATAAATTATTTTTTAGATTAAATTACATATTAAATTTATTTTACTTTTTTATAAATTTAAGGTTTTTGGTTTTTTGGGTTTTTTGAAAAATAAATGATGATGATTATTAACATCCACTAAGATTTATCTTCCACATAAGGAATATAATTTTTTTGGTCATGAAAATATGTCTTTCATTCATTATGACTTTTCAACATATTACTAATTACTAAAAAATTTTAAATTTTAAATTTATAAATGATTAATTTTTTTTAACTATATTGCTTAATCTAATCAGAACTATAAATTATATAATTTTTGGTCAAATTACAAATTTTTATTATTAAAATTTTATTTTAAAACACATCAATAAATTTAACATTATCTTAATTATAATTTAACATTAATGTCATTTAAATAATAATAATAATAAGGTATAATGTCAACTCAATTAAACAAGAAATAGAAAGTAAAAAGTAGTAAAATAATGAATAGATGCAATCGAATTTGTAATTTTGTTTTTATTAATATTACAATAGATTTATTGATTTATCTTAATTTAAGATTAACCAAATTTAGTAAGTTGCAATTTTTTTGTTTTTGCAAAATTTAAAGAAAAAATTACACGTCTAAAGATTTATTTTTTGATAGTGTTTATTTTTTTTTGTAAGCTGAGTAGTACCTTTCATTCATTCATCAAAAGAGCTAGTGACAATAGAAAAGAGCTTCCGAGGCTTCAACCTGCCTGTGGGAAACCAAGTCTGTTGTCCATCGGAAGACATTATAAGCCAACCACAACCGAAAAGTCTTGAGTCCATCAAACACAACTATATAAGTTGTACTGTCTAAATCCTTTAAAAATGTTGTCCTTTTAATTCTAAATATATCTATTACTATGGTCTTCATCAAAATAGACAAAATCTGAACAATTAACAGACATGAAAAGAAAATAACTAGTCCTCAGAGGACTCAATAGGCGCCGAGTCTTTGGCGTTGGACTTGAGAATTTCAGACTGCTGCGACCTCTCGAGAACCTGTTCAATTCTACCTAAATGGACATTTCGTTGCTGTACCTGGAACTACAAGAGCTGGAAGTCTTTTTGTATTTCTTGAAGAGAGGGGTCAATCTGCATAAAATATGAAGTATGCATGATGGCTTTTTCCACCAAATGTTTCATCCTCCAATAGAGATGGATGGTTTGCTTATACTAAGATACTCCGCCTCTGGTATTTCCCAAATCAGGAACTAGGAGTTCACTGTCCAAATCAACTTCTTCCTCTTCCGCTTGATGAGTGAGAGCCTCTTCCCACTTTTAGATTACCTTTCTGACTTGACTCAGAATCTCCTGCACGTATACTTGAGCGACATCCCTGATATGCTTAGCTTGTGTTTTGCGACCAAACCTTCTCGATACTTGGGAGGAGGGCTCGCCTTTCTCCTTCTGAGCGCCTCTCTGCCATGTCTGCCTCCGGCAATCCACCCCCGCTTCCTCTTTGATGACCTTTGCTCATGCCATTGGAGCTGATGAATTCTGGAGGTTCAGTGGGCAGAGAAACAAGATACTGTCGTTCCCTCGATTGAGGTCTAGACTCCTTGCCTGAGACCTGTCTCTGTGACATGAATCAATACCATACACAAACGCGACGTGATATTAGAGATCCTTAACATATAAAAACATGGACAACCTTTCCATATCGCGATGTCGATTACAAACCATACCCCCAGGGGAGGTTCGACGCCTGGTTTTTCCAAGCGCCCTAGATTGAATTGCAAGTGACTTATCCCAAACTAGACCGCACACCATAGAGGGTCGACAAAAACAAGTCTTAAACACAAAACTATCCTCCGAGTTAACATGCGGGTCATGGCTTTTCCACTAGCCCACGATATGGGTGGCAAACCCTGCAGAATTAGGGTGTCTGCAAACATGACCTCCCCAACCTAGACCTATATCCCCCATTTTTTGAAGCATTATATCGTCAAGAATTGAAATTGACACTATCAACCCAAATAAAATCAAGAAAAACCTCCCAGGACACCGTGCAAACAAAGTAGTCGGAGTTACTGCCGAACTGTTCCATTTAAAGGATGAAAAAATGAAATTTCCCACATTCTCCATGATCATGTGGCAGAGAAAGGAGAATGAAAGTACCACATACCCCTGGATTGCTGAACTTCAACCGTTACAACGCTGTTGCCGTGCGCTCCTGTCTGCACCTAGCCAGTGATCCTCCACCTGCAGAATAATGGTTTGATTGAAACAAAGCCAGTTTATTAACCCCCGACGGTTCTTACTCCACTCCACATACCGACTCACATAATGATGACACATTCCTAAGCTTAATACCCCAGCTCGCACGTGGCTGACGCTGCCACCTTTCTATGGCCACTTGCCACTATCCAGATCAACCTGCAGGCCGAGAGACCCTCCCTTAATTAGTGTCACCATGATCCTACTGAGGATCTTCAAACGGATCACACCCATATCGGGGGTTTTTCTTAATGTTTATTAAATTGATAGTTAAGCACTTAACATTTTAAAATCATAAGCACTTAACATTTTTTTAACATGTTTTATAATGTTAAATTCATAAGCACTTAACATTTCTTTTAACATGTTTTATAATGTTTAATATTAATATTTTTTCCGAGATTATGTTGTTTTTTTTAGTTAATATAATTTTAAAATGATTATTAATAATATTATTGATATCTATATAAATTCAGAAGCACTTAACAAATTTTTAACATGTTTAATATTAATATTTTTTTCCAAATTATATTGTTTTTTAATTTTTAAACAGATTCTATAAAGCTTATTAAAAACTTTTTGAAAATAAATAAATATTAAAATTAATAAATAATTTAAATTTTTTTAAAATGTAAATTATAAAATATAAAAATTATATTAAAAAATAAAATATCAAAAAAATCTTGCCCATTTATCATAATAATAATTTTAATTTTTTTAAAATATAACTTATAAAATATACAATTATATTAAAAAATAAAAGATCAAAATATATCTTGCCCAAATATCATAGTAATAATTATTATTACACCACAATATAATGCCAATATAGCTACCTACCCTAATTTAAATAATTAGCTGCACAAAAAAATTGGATAAACACAAATGTAATATTATATATATTTTAAATTATCAACATTATCGTAGTTCATATATATATATATATTCTTTTTTTTTCCACAGAATATATATATATATTCTTAAGACACAGTATTACACCATCGTTTCCCTTTGTGAAATTGAACACTGAACTCTTAAGACAACGTTTCCCTTTGTGAAATTGAACACTGAACTCTTAAGACAACTAGCTGTCTAAATAGCCTTGAACAAAGTGCGAGGGAATTTGATACCAGAGGAGATATTGAGAGATGGCCGGTCCTCAGTGCTGCGCGTCGCCTCCTCAACTAGATCCTGGTGCTGGTATTGGACGGGTGGAGACATTCCAACATCTGTCGGCCTACGTTACCTCTTCTCCCGACCCAAAGGCCGGCGTCATTCTAATTTCCGACGTCCTTGGTATGTTAATCTCTGTCTTTAATTCTATTTTAGCTGGCTGACTTTTTCGTTTGTTTCTGTAACTTTCTCATAGGCAATTGCCATTGCCCTTTAATCGAACTTTTGAGCACTTACCTGGTTATTCAGACAAGTGATGACTATTGATCTATTCAGTAACATTTTGATGTTTGCCATCTGAGTATCTGCCCTTAGGACATTACTAAATCCTACGTGCAAATGTTTTGACAGAGGGATGTCATTTTTTTAAGGGGAGGTACTACTTATTTAATGATAACTTATTAATAAGGCATTATTTTTTATCTCTCTTGGACAACTTACATATTCACTTGATGACCTATACCAGTCTCTACCTGCCTTCTTTAGGCTTCCATTCTAAACGTGGTCGCTCGGCACCAAATATGTATGCTCCAGAACAGATAACTTGTTTATATAAATTTATATCATAATCAAGTTGATGATGAACAGTCTCAAAGTCTCAATCTCTGTTATTGAAATGACCTTCCATTCAGCCGTATGCATGCTTGTTGCATAAAGAAAAGCAAGTTGCTCTTACAAGTTTACATCTAGTGGGTGGTAAGTTTAGTATAACCAGTTTAAATTCATCTTAAACCTGGATCTACCAAGCGTCCAGAGAAATAGTCATGAGTTAAGATAGTTTTAACCTAGTCCTTAATGTTTATGAGGAACAATTTCAGGGAATTAATGTTTATATAAATTTATACCATTATCAAGTTGATGATGAACGGTCTCAAGGACTTAATCTCTGTTATTGAAATGACCGTCCCTTCAGTTGTATGCATGCTTGTTGCATAAAGAAAGCCAGTTGCTCTTACAAGTTTACAGTTAGTGTAGCTGATGCTGGGTAACTTTAATATAACCAGCTTTGATCCATTTTGAATTCGGATTTACTAAGCTCCTAGAGGGATCAAGTCAGGAGTTAAAATGGATCTAACCTAGTACTCTTGCATTCCATAATGGATTTCCTCAAACCTTTAAATAAGCTTCATCATAACAAATACTATGGGCTATGCAATACCAAAGGTTTGAGAAAATGAAAATGAAAGAGTCTCCTCCTTATATAGATAGGGAGCTGATAATTTGATGGAAGAGTTGCAGAAGAGGAGCGGGGAGCTTTAATGGCAAAACTGTAGCACAGGCCGTTATCGGGAGAGCGATGGTGGCGTGGAGGGTTTTGCAGGTCTGAAGCCGTACTTGGTAGCTGGGGCCAGCCATGGCAGACAAGTGGCGGCACCTGGCTGGCAGCAAGCTTGAGGCGCATCGTTCACCGTAGCACTGCAAACGGAGGGTAAGAGTTTTCACAGTTTACAATTTTACTCTACTGGTTTTCATCTTTAGGTTTTCAAGAAGGTTAGGACAGCAGTTTAGGCTAGCAGGTGCACGCGCTCGACGTGAAGGTGAACAGGTATCAGAACTAGCTGCTGTTGACTAAGAGGATAACAGGGTAACAATGGTCGACCAATCGGAAAAGTTGGAGGTGGATCCCGAGCAAGGGGATATGCTAACAATGTGGGGTTTGGACGTCATAGACCAGAATATGAAGAACTTCATTGGTCCATCTGGACTGCGTGCATGGATCTATGGAGGCTCAGGAGAAGAGAGGAAGCCGGGAGGGGATCCGTTTTCTCTGGAGGAAACCCTAATCGACATGGACAAAGGGACTCTGTTGGAGACAGAGACACCAACGAAAATTCAGGAGCGGTTAACATTCCCTGCCAAAATCTCTGGTGCAGAAGGGCTTCAGCGGGTAAGTGGTAAAAATCATGATTTGCAGCAATCTGTTATTTTTACAGGGGGTCTTGAGGATATAGTAGCGAGTTGTGGCTATTTGAAGAAGCAGGGTCTGAATCTTGTTTGGGAGGGGAGCTCTCCTCCATGACCATGAGCAACGACGGGGTAGTGGATGGTTTGGTGGCGCGCAGACCCCTGAGAAATCCGGGAGTGGGAGAAAGGAGGCTACAAGGGTACCTGCGGGAGGAAGGCTCGGAGAACATAGCCGATGCCATTGCAAGAGATAGGGAGGTTTGGGATGAATCGTAGAGATGGGGAGGAGGGTTTACAGAAGAAGGGAGATCTTTGGCAATTCGCCACTCTTAGGAAACTCATAAAGATTATCTGCCTACCCATGGTAACGTTATAGAGGGTTTCGTCTTGGATCCGGTCTTTCAGCTGGAAGGGGAAACCGGAGAACACAAAAGCAAGGAAGAGGGGTTCAGGGTTAATGCAATCGCTGAAGTGGAAGTCCTCGAACAACGAGGTCGTCTGGAGCAAGGAGATGAAGGGGGAACTAATAGCTCAGGGGGAAAAAGGAAGAAAGCAAAAGTAGTGAGGAGAAAGGAGAAGATTCCTAGTCTGGTCTTGGGTATCGACATTTCGGTTGATGAAGCAATGGAAACAACTGAACTCACCTTGGTTGGAAGAGCCTAAGGGAAGAAGTATTCAACTAATTTCATCAAGGAATGGGCAGCCAAGGCGTGGAAGGAAGCCTCTGATCAACGATTTGAGACGGTAAACTTAACAAATGGATGGTTTATGATGAAATTTCAGAGTAAGGAAGCAGTACAATGGGTTTTGGAGAGGAATTGGGGGTTCGGTCGGGCTCCAATTTTATTCAAACGATGGAGCCCTCTATTTGATGCACAAAGAGAGAAGGTGGCAGACCTTCTAATTTGGGTCCGACTCCTAGGCCTCCCGCACCCTTTCTGGTCAGAAAATGTCTTCAGAGAGATAGGGAATGAGCTTGGGAAATTCTTAGAAGCAGACATGTCCTTGAAGCAGACAAGTGAACAGGGAATGGCAATAATCTTGGTGCGCTTAAACCCTCATGAAGGTCTAACAAAGGCTATTCAGCTGCACTACAGAGAGTGGTCCTTCATACAAGCCCTAGATTATGAACAACTCCCTTTCCGCTGGCACAGATGTCACCAGTACGGGCACCTGGCAAAGGAATTCCCTCTGAGTATAAGGAGGAGGAGGAAACACAGGAAGGGAAAGAACAGGTCTGAGAAGGAGGAAGGGATAATTGTGAGAGGCCTCCAATAGAGACTGATAAATGACAGAAAAAAGGGGAACCTATGCCAAGGGAAGAGGAGGAGACCATGGATACGCAGATGGAAGAGCTAGAGGCACAAATACAAGAGATGGAAGAGGAGCCGAGCCAAGTTGAGACAGTGGAGGCAACTGTGGCTACAACAATACCAATGAATGATGGTACTGTCCTCGACCTCCCACCCAATTTTCTAATTTTGTTACGGATTTGTTGTCTCTGCTTTCAGGGCTTGGTCCTTCCAGGCCTTCACATAATGAAATTTCCCATCTACATGTAAAATCTATAAATGATTCTTTGGATAACATAATAGCATCTATCCTGTAACTTAACTTGGAACAACATCCCCCTTCCCTCTCGGGTTTTCCCGGCTCTATAAAACATGAAGGGGAGAGAAGCCCTTACAATCTAAGATCCCGAGAGAAGAAGGAAAACCTCATGGAAGTGGTAGGGGGTTTAGGGAAACTTTTGGACCCTTCTTTGGGCCCAAAGCAGAGGGGTAGGAAGTCAAACCTGTCCAAAGCTCATATTAGAGCCAAAATTGACATAGCATATGGAAAGCAGAGGTCTTTAACATGGGTACTTAGAGCAGTGCACACCCTAGGTGTGGTAATCAAATGATTATTCTTTCCCTAAACTATAGAGGGCTGGCTAGTAGCCCCAAAAAACTAGCTCTCAAGGCCTTAATATCCAAATATGGCCCAGATGTAATAATGCTCCAAGATATGTTAGGAGTAGGAGAAGAAGTCAAGTCATCCCTCACTAAGATATGCCCAGGATGGTCCTTTCAGTGCCTGGATGCCAAAGGAAGGTCTGGGGGCCTCACCCTAGGCTTTAAAGAAGGAAAATTCAAATTGATTAGTTCATGGGGTTTGGAGCAGGCCCTGGCACTTGAAGCCTACTCCATTGACCTCTGCACAAATCTCCTCCTCTTGAATATATATGGGCCATGTCAGATTCAGATGGTTTTTTGGAATGAGCCGTGGGTAAAATATTTCATGGGCAATACAAACTTGATCATAGGAGGAGACCTCAATTTCTCTCTTGTACATGCATAAACCTGGGGTCCTACTACTCGTTTTGACCCTTTGTCGGACTATTTCTCAAACAAAATTAGAGATGGTAAGTTTATTGACATAAATATTCTTAAGATGAGACCAACCTGGTGGAATAGGAGAATTAGTGAAGCTAGGGTTGCAAAGAGGCTGGACAGATTCCTAATCAAAGAGGAGCTTATGGATCCAATGAAAAAACAGGATCGCCCTTCAAATTTAACCCCAGATGGCTTAATGAGGGATCCTACAACTCCCTTTTCAAGGCCATCTAGAGACCTTTGGGGGAAGAGGAGGGTTTAAAAAACCCCGGCCAATTCTGGGAGAACCTGAAACAAATGAAGAAAGCCACCATTGAGTGGGCAAAAAGGAGAAAAGAGAAAGAGGAGGAGCGGTTAAAATGGATAGGAGAGGAGTTGGCCATATTGGAGAGCCCAGAGGAAGATGGGTACGAAATAATGGAAAAAAGGGACAAAATAAAAATCCTGGAGGTGGAAAGAAATAAAATTTTCCTGGAAAGAGAGGAACAATGGAGGTTAAAGAGCAGAGCAATTTGGCTGTCAGTAGGGGATGAAAATTCAAAGTTCTTTCACAACTATGCCAAAGGGAGAAAGAATACAAATACTATCTGGGGGATGAGGACGAGAGAGGATAGGATAGAAAAATATTTTGAGGATCTGGCTAGTAGCTACCATGGGAAGGAACCACTTCAACAATCTTGTCAAAGCCCCTGATGTAGTGACTATAGCTGAAGTGGTGAGGGTGGCAGAATTCTTCCCTAGATATGTTGAGGACGAAGAAAATGAGATGCTGTCGAGCTCGTTGACAAAGGAAGAGGTGGAAGGAGTTCTTAAATCAATGCAAAAGGATAAGAACCTTGGGCCGGATGGGTGGATAGTATAATTCTTTCATCATTTTTTTGAATCAGTGGGGGAGGATCCAACAGGAGTTGTGGAAGAACCAAGGATAAAAGGAGCTATCTTTGAACCATTAAACTCGACTTTCCTAGCCCTTATTCCAAAGTCGGAAGAGGTTGGCTCATTTGATGATTTGAGACCTATATCCCTCTGTAATTGCATATATAAAATTATTGCAAAAGTGATAGCAATCAGTCTAAAGCCGATATTGTCTAGAAACATCTCGAAAGAAAAATTTGGGTTCTTCGATGGAAGGCAGATACACGAAGCTATTGGAGTTGCTAAAGAAGCAATGCACAACATCAAAAGGAACAAGAGAAAAGGAATGATTGTAAAAATCGACTTATCAAAGGCCTATGACAAGATAAGTTGGCTATACTTAAGGATGTTGTTGACTCATCTAGGCTTCAATATAGCTTTCACCAACTGGGTGATGGGATGCATTTCTGATGTTAGTTTTGTGGTGTTGATCAATGGGGCAACATCTCCTTTCTTCAAAAGCCAAAGAGGACTTAGACAAGGGTGCCCTCTATTGCCACTATTATTTCTCCTGGCAGCAGAAGGGTTAAGTCAAATGCTGGTAGAAGCCAAAAGAAGGGGGGACGTCAAAGGAATTGAAGTAGCAATAAATCTCCATATCACTCATTTGCTATTCGTTGATGATATACTCCTCTTTAGTGATGGCAGTCGAAGGGACATCAAACACATAAAATCCATACTTGACCTTTTCCTCATTGCCACGGGTATGAGCATCAATGTACAAAAATCTTCAATTCTGTTGGAAGGCCTCTCGGGAGAGGATTCCAGAAGGATCTTAGGGGAGCTCCCTTTCGAGGTTAAGACGATGGACGAAAGCTTTAAATATTTAGGTTTTTTCCTCAAACCAGACTCCTACAAATCATTAGACTGGATGTGGATGGTGGCAAAAATTGAAAAAAAGGTAAAACATTGGAGTTATAAATGGCTTTCCAGAGCAGGCAAGATGGTATTAATCAAGTCAGTGTTAATGGCTATCTTGGTTTTTTGGGCTGCACTAACTTGGATGCCAAAAGGAATACTGGAAAGGATAAGAAAAATCTGTAGCAAATTTCTATGGGCAGGTTCAAAGGAGGAGGCAGTGCTCCCATGGGTAGCCTGGGACAAGATAGCCAGACCAAAGGATTGTGGGGGGGCTGGGGCATAAAAGAGCTTCCCTGTTTTGTGTCTTCCCTGGCGGCAAAAATGGGCTAGAGAATTCTCTCAAAGGAAACCCTCTGGACTATGGTTATAAAAAGAAAATACATTGACCCAAAGCCTTTGATTGAATGGTTGCGGACCCTTGACAAAAACCTCTTTCGGACATTGGTGGTTTGGAAAGCCACTCTTGGGTCACGGAAAGTCATTGAGGAGGGATTGATCTGGCAGATTGGAAAAGGTGATTAGGTTAGAATCGGTTTGGACCCCTGGGTTGGATGCAACGGGAGCTTCTCATTGCCAGAAAATTTAAGAGCCCATCTATCCTCCAAAGGATATTTATTCTTAAGTCAAATATAAAAAAATGGTTTCTCATCGATATGGCAGCAAGCTTGGAAGTCAAGCGAGGACTTGAAATTAGATCCACAATGGAATGAGGCATGGCAAAGTTACACGAATGTTGCGTTCAAACGTCCGTCTCAGAGACCGACCAGATGAATTGAGATGGGCTCATGCCCCTTTAGGAAGATATTGTCCAAAGTTTGGATACTCATTCCTAATGTCTAAGAAGGGGTGGGAGGCACCAGAATGGTGGGAAAAACCGCTTTGGAAACTGAAATGCCCAACATAAGCTAAGCAATTCTTCTGGTGTATATTGAGGAACAAAGTCCCAACATGGGATAATATCCAAAAAAGAAAGAAGGAGGGGCTAGGCTGGTGTTCTCTTTGCAAATCGGATTTTGAATCAGTCTCTCACCTCTTCATCCACTGTTCCTACAGCAAGTCAGTTTGATCAGAATATCTGAAGCTTCTTGGCAAGGCTCAGAGTTGGATTGGGGTAAATGCAAATGAAGCTTGGCAGGGTTGGTGGAACGGTAGCCAGGATGAAAACTGGAAAGCGTTTCCACTCCTAATTTCCTAGGGGATTTGGTTAGCTAGGAACAAAAGTATTTTCAGAGACTAGGGGACTTCGCATCACCAAGTAGCAACTGAATGTGCAACTCTCTATGAGTTAATGCCAGTTCAAAAACCCAAATCAAACCCCAGAGTGATCATCCCCGAACAGATAAGAGGTGACATTTCGTGGACATATTTCGATGGAGTATCTAGCCCTGAAAACCTCTGTGGGGCAGGTTTAGTGATTCATATCAGCTCATGCAAAAGATTGGAAGCCTCGGTAGGACTGGGTCATGGTTCTAATAACTATGCAGAACTCAAAGCTCTTCACTACCTTTTATGCTAGCTTATTCACCTGGGTCATCTCTCTGTCCAGATATTCGAAGATTCATAGAACATCATAAAATGGTTCAACAAGGAATTCATCTGTCAAAACTATTTAGTAAGTCCTATTCTTGAGGAACTTTGGCTATTGAAAGAACATTTTACTTACATGTCTGTGTGTCACATTTAGAGGGAACGAAATGTTGAGGCAAACATCCTTTCTAAGGAGGGTGTACAACAGGGTTTGGGCAATTGGAAAATCAGAGAAAGAGATCCTGAAGGGACAGTGGAGTTGGACCGTCCTACTTTTATCTAAAATCTGTTTCATGTTTTAGTTTTATGATCGCATTACTTTACATGTATATATGACTCTTTTCATTTACTCTTTCTAAAGGTCTTGAATCAAATTTTTTTTTTCAGAACTTGATACAAAAACTCGTTTACTTTGATGATCTTTGGTTTTTTGAATAGACCGTGTTTCTGTTTCTGTTTGGGCTGGTTTTTCCTCATAAGAGGAGGCCCGAGAACAATCACGGGGCTTACATGACACTTATGGTGTATGGTTTAAACTGGTAAATGGTTGACACTTATTTTTGAAATGGTTGAATCTCTATCAGCTGGTCCTTGGAGGGGCTCCACATACAAGGCCCAAACAAAAAGGAATGCTTCAATGCATGTGCAATGTAACTCTTTATTTTCTCAATAAAAAGTTCGATTTTTTCCCTGGAAAATAAAATACCAAAGGCTTGTAAACCAAGGTAATTTTATAGTTAAATTTACCTTTATAATATATATATATATATATATATATATATATAGATTAATGTCTCTAATTTTTTTTAATTTAATGCAATTTAATTTAATTTTTTACCAAGTCAAAATGTTTATGGGTTGGAGAGCACCTCTCTCTGCACTGAAATAGGAAAATATTGATCTTTGACTAAGTAACAAGAAAGTTACATTCGAAATTTATATTACCTTTCTATGTGCTTCTTAAGTTTGGGATTAAGATGGGTTTGTACTAGTTTTAAAAAATCAGGACTCATGGTTCATTGCAAATGATAACTATCCATTCAAATTATTATTTTGCAGTCATCTTTTTATTACTTATTCAAACAACACATGAATTACACATGCAAGGTTTTCTTAACAGAATTTAAAGACTCCAATGCTAACTCGATTTATAGATTAAAAATTTTCAACCTCGTTTAACGATGTTCCAGATTGGTATGAGATATTTTAACATGACCTAATGGCTTCCTACGTACAAATGATGCCTATGTATTGTGTTCACTAAGGATGGATAAATGTACTAGATTCCAAATAGGAGAAACATTGTACTTTGAGAGAGAGGCAACAAGCTGACATCGATAAACATTTTAACAATAGTGAAATGGTATATTTTCAGCGTAATGGAATAGGATTTCCAAGTCACTGGGAAAAGTGCAACCGTGTAAATGGTAAGGATGAATGCCTAAGCAAGGAAGAATTCCTTGCAAAGTGTGTAGCAGACAACAAAAGTTACTATAATATGTACAAAATACTTAGCATGACCAATAATGTATGGAGTTCTCATTTGTGAATCATCACTCTAACTGTAAATCTTGGATATTGTATTGGGTTCAAGGGTACAAGGGTACAAGGCACTGTCAATACCAGATTTAGGCCAACAAATATTTGTGGATATAACATAGGGTGAGTTCACTATTTTCCATCGACAGTTTGTGACTGCCTTGGCTTGGGTACATTATTGCAGATTTTATTCTGGAGTTGTGTTGTATGATTGTGTGGAGATTATATAGAGTTTTATATTGTAATATTCCTTTTTTTTGGTGTCACCTATGACAGGGTTAGGATGGACTTCCAGAGTTGGGAGCAGACAGGTCACATGTACAGGTTGGTGTCATCAGTGGGCCTAGGGGATTTTTGAGGAGTTTCTATGAGGATCGGTGGCATTCGCTTGATATATTCTATCATCTGCACCATTTTCCTTTCGTTTCGGTGCATTTCGACAACTTTCGGAAAACTGAGTCATTTTTGGGCTTAACTCAATTAATTACGCTCAAGGTGGCATTCCAGGAGGAATACATGATAGAACACCTTAGTGTAATAGCTTGTTGCAACCAGGATGAGAATACTTACATAATGAGGTGCTTGGACATGAGTTTCAGTGACCTCAGGAGGCATGGTAACCGATTTACTCTTTCCTGCATTAAAAAGGAATATTTTAACTGGAAAATAAAAGGGAAAAGTGCTCCATGATTAAAATAATAATAAAAAAAGGTTCTAGAAGGATCCATGAGATCTATAAAAGAAGAGGAGGAGGCCATTGAGGAATATCTTGGATTTGATATATTTTCTTGTATGTGAGGTTGAGAACCCGGTTCTCTTCTCCATTGGTAGCCCCAGGACGGAAACCCTCGGGTATGTTGTCGAGTGTTGGACGAAAACCCAACTCTCTTTGAGGAGACTTCATTCAGGAGCTTCACCGAGCTTCAGGGATATTGGAGTGAGGGTCATTCAGATCCTCAATTGGTGCTTCATTGTCTTCAGTTGATTCAATGGCAGTTGTTGTTGGAGGGAGAGTGCAACTGTTTAGTTTTGGAGACCACCACAGTGCAGCAGTTTATATTGGTGGCCAATGTTCCGTCTCAACTATTTTGGGTCATATATGCATGTAACCCTAGTTTTCCATTTATAATAAAAAGTTGAGATTCTTCCTGTTCAATGTGTTAATGGATTGCAATGTTTTATTTGTTTTTATTTTACATGGAAATCTTCTGTTAAATAAATGTTGATTTTACGACAAAATATTGGGTTAAGTTATTTTCTGCAAAATTGGTCGAAATATCCCGTTTGGGATATTACAGTGGTATCAGAGCATTGTCTTGGCTCAGCCTGCGGGGTTTTAGTTCTGGGGGTTCTATTTCGGAGGTACCGAAAGAAATTTATTTATGGAGAATGCAAGATCAAATTCTCTTGCCAAAGGAATTTGTCCAGGGCATTTACAAAATATCTATTACAGAATGCTAAGCAAATTTTCTGTAAATGTGTCGCCTACTTAATAATTACTCTACGGTTTGTATGAGAATGCTACACGGCCAAAGGAAGTCACATGGTGGTCCGAGGGTTAATATTTTAATCATCAGTGGGGGCCGAATTGATCAAAATATTATGGGGACCAATTTCTTTTAATGGAGGCCGTAGGACTAAGTCGGAAGCTTCCGCATCAAAATTAAAACGTCGAACTTAGTTACTGAAAGTCGAATTGACTGTCAGCCGTCGTCCAAATTTATCATGGGAAAGTTGACTTCCAATTGACGAGAGTAACGCCATTTTCCTTTCCAGGCGAAATATCATTAGTGAACGGTGACGTGCAGCCAAGCCAACAGTCGATCGATCGAGGCAGAGCAGGGTGTTGGTGGCATATTTTCAGGATCAAGAATGGAGTCGTGGGACCATGCCAACAACTAATGGAGTCAAGTCGAAGGGCGGAAATTTTGGTGCCATGATCTTTTCACTGATTGTGCTCCGAACCAAAAATCATGCAAAGGCATCGGAGGCCTAATATCTCATGTCCGGATTGAGCCATTGAAACGCAGTTGTGATCGCGTCAGAAATAGGGACCGAAACCAATGATCGTGGGTCAATGAGTCGTCGCTCGACCACGTGATCGAGGATTATTGATTGAAGTCGTCTTTGCGGACTGAACGAGCCAAAACCTTTCTGACACTAGGGAAGCTTCGTTGATCATGTGCACAAGAATTAATGCGTTCGGGTTGACGCCGAGGATGAGTTGCTAACCGTGGGAGAACGAGACTGTTGGGAATCAAGTTCCCCAACCAAGAGAACGAGGATATATTTTACGACAGGGGTCGCGTTAAATTTCAAGAGCCGAGTTTGGGGGCAAATTTGATTTGCTGTAGATTGTGGTAGCAACGTGACATAGGAGAGTCAGCGAAGACGCCGATAACAGAGCGTGGCCACTAAAGGAATGCTAGCATACTCATTTCGTTACCATGGTGGCATCGATGTTCTGATCGTTGGTCGACAGAGGTGTAGTGAGTTGGTCCAGAATTGGACGGAGGTCACGATTTTGAGGGTCGGATGCATATTGACAAGTGCATCTTGCCAGAAGTTGTTTCATCCATGTTGAAGCAAGTCGATCATATCAACATTTTATTCATCTTTGGAAAAGGGACGAATTCTTCGGGAGTAGCGTACTATCATTTGATTACAGGAGCCGAGTTCACATTAGTGAATTGTGTCCATTTCCGGCGCAAAGCGGATTGGTGATGCAAAATTTTGTCATCGTTTATGGAGGCCGAATTGTATAACCATACTACAGGTTCTCTTACTTCTGCTCTATGTTTTTCTTTCCGCATATATCCATTGTCATAAGAATTTATATCAGTCATATCTATAGCTTTTTGGGTAGTGAAAGTTGTAGTAACATTGTATGAACTATTCTCGAAACAAAAATTATGGACAGTCACCTACAACACTATAAAGGTCCAGAAAAACAGTAGCCTCGTCACCTCTGAATGTGAGATTGGTACAGATACACCTGTGCGTAATGTATTGTCGTTGCAAGGTGTATCAAGAATTTATGTTGTTTTGTGAGGGCACAATTTTGATCCCCATCCATAAATAATTGTTGTGTCAGCCTTATAACCCTTATTGATGCCAAAGCCTTAGCGAAAGAATAGATCTGGGATGGTTGTGGAAGAGAAGATTGTGTTGCTGCTAGTATTTTGTGTGGTCTTGTCAAGGTTGCAAGTTTGGGAGGGAAATTTGTATTTATCGTTGTCGTTGTCTTATCCTTGGCTATTGTCTATCGGGTATATTAGTTGCGTGACTGTTAGGAGTAAACAAGTTGTAGGTAAAAGGTCTGGTCATACTGCTGTGATGTTATTGCATCCCTCTATTGAAAGGTCTTGCTTGATATACCATTATTTCTATATATGCAGCTGAACAATGGGGTTCTTAAAACACTTCATGAACCAACAAAGTAATACTTCCATGAACTGCAATATAAATCAGAAACCAAAATTGACCCACATGCCTTTCTCAAAAGGTGTCTATGCCATTTTTCAAAAGAAAGAGCCAAGGGATCTACAGAAAGAAGTAGAGATAGGGCACAAAATATTTGCACTGGTAACAAAATTGAAACACATGAGGGCCACATGGAGGATGCTTTACAAACTAGACGAGCTAGATACACTCCTCTCCGAAATGAAGTAGTCTGAAGGGAGAAAACTAATTTGGGCATTAAAACCAGCTATGCTTGCTCTCATACAACCCAAGTTCTTGGAGGAACCTTGTGAAGGGGTTAGCCTTCCAGTTGCATCTTGTCTCAGTAACATCATGATACTAACCGCACCTATAGCTCCATACAATGATGATGTTATGAGGAGGATTCTGAGATTGATAGTAGGGACCTTTCAAGACTTGGACAATAGTGCAGGCTCTACCTTTGGGAAGAAGCTTGAGATTTTAGGAGGAATGGCCAAGTTCTGAACATATGACATCATGTTTGATTTGGGGTGTGATGACTTGGTCCGTCAGATGTTCCAATGTTTCTTTAACATTAGGAAACATCACTCGGATACAGTCAGAACAAACATACTGTCCATTTTGTCTTCAGTCATGGGAGATCGTGATGGCATTTGCTGGGATTTGCATAATCGATTGTTGAGCATTTGGAGGAGAGAGCAGTTGGTCTTACCTGCTGCTTATGAGCTAGCCCAAGGACTGGTTGAGCAGAACATTGGGCTATTCAGGAGACAGTTGACCAAGGAGGAGCTGCTCCAGTTTGGTGGATCAAGCAACAAAAATGCACTGAGGAGCAAGGGACTTTGCTTCATTTGCAAAGAACCTTGGGGGCCTGATCACTCATGCTTGAGAGATGCAGATGAGGTGGTAGAGGTAGAGCAGGAGGACATTCCTTTTGTATGTCAGGATGAGGACTCTTCTTCAGATGAGTCCATGGGGTCATATGAGGATGCTTCTGGGGAGCACAAGCAGTCATGTGGAGTTGATGACAGTAGGCCGGATTTGTATTCTAGTGTGCATGGTGAGCAGTCATGGGACTCTATGGGAGATATTCAGGATGATGAGTCACTTGTGATGATTCAGCCGTAGCAACATATGGTGGAGCATGAGTCAGCTGAGGAGGAGGCTATGCACATCATGCATGATAGTACTTGGGGGGAGAGCCACATGGAGGCTCCCATTGAGTCTGTGATGGATATGCGACTAACCTTGGGGTCAGCCATTGAGGAGTGGACAGATGCACAAGCATCTAGTACGGTGACAGTAGTTGCAGATACTTATCCTCAGGAGATGTTGGAGGTTGATGGGATAGTTCTGCGAGAGGCTAGTAGACAGTAGGAGTATGACATTTTTGATCAGGAGAGGGAAGAGCTATTGGAGATGGTGATGCATCCATCTTTGGGCCAACCCATTGATGAGGTGCCGGTAGATGCACATACAGTTAGCAAGACTGCAGTACTTTCAGAGAGCAGCACTATCCAAGAGTACATCGATGGGGCTTGTAGCATATCTTTCCCACTTTGGCCTATTATAGAGAGAGGGGCCTTCTTTTTTAGGCATTTCTCGTTGACAGACGGGACAGAGAAACATGAGTTGAGTATGGGTTGGTGACAACACTTCCGACATGTTCCGTATGCAGATGTCACTACATTGGATTCTTCTTCCAGGATAGATTGGCAGGAGATCATGAGTTGGTATCCTATTGATGGTACGATCTTCTTACTCAGGAGCATAGCAGAGCAGGGACCCGTAGACATAACAGATAATATAGTTTCCAGTTGGTAGTGGGACACATATCGACAACTCTTCAGTATTCCATCCGGACTTCGGGAAAGCAGGGTTAGCATGAGCTTGAGTTAGGAGTTGGATTGGAGAGAGATGATGAGTTGGTACGCAGTTGGTGGGGCAGCTTACACAGTCATAGCTACATAACAGGAGCCATGGAGCATTGCTACTTGTTGGTGGTCTTCGCTTCATGGGGCAGCAACTATAGCCAAAGGTAGTGCGCAGTCCGAGCCATGGGATTCGAGCGATGATTGGCCATGGTGGCATTGGGATTCGAGAGGATTGATTGGTGATAGGTGCGGGGAGAGATCAATTTTGGATCCCGACATTGAGGGGTCTGTTCTGGGTGACTTGACACAGGAGCATAGTAGCACCCAGGGGTTTTTTATGGGATCCGGGCATTGGGTCTCAGTTGCATCGGACCAACAGTGTGGGCCACATACTTGGATTGCTTGAGGGCAAGCAATCTTGGGGCGGAAGGTCTGTAATATTCCTTTTTTTAGTGTTACCTATGATAAGGTTAGGATGGACTTCCAAAGTTGAGAGCTGATAGGTCACAGGTACAGGTTGACCGTTGGTGTCATCAGCAGGCCCAGGGGATTTTTGGAGGAGTTTTGAGGATTTTCTATGAGGACCGGTGGCATTCGCTTGATATATTCCATCATCCGCACCTTTTGCCTTTCGTTTCGGTGCATTCCGACAACTTTCGGAAAACTGAGTTATTTTTAGGCTTAACTCAATTAACTACGCTCAAGGTGGCATTCAGGGAGGAATACATGATAGAACACCTTAGTGTAATTGGTTGTTGGAACTGGGGCGAGAATACCTACATAATGGGATGGTTGGACATGAGTTTCAGTGACTCGAGGAGACATGGTAGCCGATTTACTCTTTCCTGCATTAAAAAGGAATATTTTAATTAGAAAATAAGAGGGAAAAGTGCTCCATGATTAAAATAATAATAAAATAAGGCTCTAGAAGGATCCATGAGATCTATAAAAGAAGAGGAGGAGGCCATTGAGGAATATCTTGGATTTGATATATTTTCTTGTATGTGAGGTTGAGAACCCGATTCTCTTCTCCATTGGTAGCCTAGGACAGAAACCCTCGGGTATGTTGTCGAGTGTTGGACGGAAACCCAACTCTCTTTGAGGAGACTTCATTCAGGAGTTTCATCGAGCTTAAGGGATATTGGAGTGAGGATCATTCAGATCCTCAATTAGTGCTTAATTGTCTTTAGTTGATTCAGTGGCAGCTGTTGTTGGAGGGAGAGTGCAACTGTTCAGCTTTGGAGGCCAACGCAGTGCATCAGTTTATATTGGTGGCCAGTATTCCATCTCAACTATTTTGGGTCAGATATGCATGTAACCTTATTGAGATTTTGTGGTGTTGGCGTAGCATTGGATGGGCTCTAGCTCCCAAACTTTGTGGAGGGACTAGAGTACATGAGATCTCCAAGACCCAGAAAGGGATTTGAGATATTCCATCAAGTTTAAGAGAAAATTAATTAATTAATATTTTTAATTAAGGATTAAAATATTAAAGGTAATTAATTTAAACATGTGATGGAAGTGACTTGAATCACACGGATCAAGCTTTCTTTTAATCTTAGCCATTGAATCAAGATTAGATCACAGTCGTTGGTTTCCCAATGAGAAAGTATAAAGGAAAGGCTTGGGATCAGTTGGAGAACACACACACGGAGGTAGAGCACTAAGACTAAGCTGGAATTCTAAGGCGTGGTTTGCTAAGAATTTCTAGAAGTGTTTCAGCTGCAGCGAGGGGTAGTATTGGCTAAGGGGATAATTTGATCCCAGAGCCAAGAGTCAGCAAGAGGTAGAGAAGCAGCAGTCAGATCAGCGCAGAAGGGGCAGCGGCTACGCAACAGTTACGCAGCGCAGAGGCTTCAGGTGCTATGCAGGCCCAAAAAGGGCAGCGCAGAGGCAGCAGGAGGCAATTAGGGCTTACGCAGGCCCAGGTAGGGCAACACAGAGACAGTGTAACCCATTATGGGGTTACGCAGCCCTCTCCTGAGTAGCGCAGGGACACCGACAGGCTAGCAGAGCTGACGCAGAGGGCTTCAGAGCAGTGCTGGGGTTTCTGAAGACAGAAAGGGGTTGAGTTCTGTAAATCCCGTTTGAGGGTGTGAATCAATCCAGTTTTCCGTCTTCGGAACTGAGGTATCGTTGCAGATCTTATAATTCTCTGTCGGGTTAACCAGCAAGGTGCCCAGATTTGTTGTACTGACAATCTACTTAATAATAAAAACCCTCTAGCAGCCAAAAGACCGGTTTTCCCGCATTGGGTTTTTCCGTGCACAGTTGTCCATAAAATCTTGTGTTACTTTGTCTACGTGCATGTATTCAATTTAGATCTGTATCTGTGTAGGCTGTTAAATTGTTTACTTCGATGTTAATACTGAACATTTCAGATTAATAACTTGTATAAGTAGGAGAAGTAAATCGTGATTTAATAGTAGGGTTTCTGCATAAGTAATATTTAGAAATTTTCACAAACCCTAGTTTACCTTTAATAATAAATATTAAAAAGTTGAGATTCTTCCCGTTCAATGTGTTAATGGATTGTAGTGTTTTGTTTGTTTTTATTTTAAATTTATACATGACAATCTTCTGTTAAAAAATTGTTGATTTTATGGCAAAATATTGAGTTAAGTTATTTTCTGCAAAATTGGTCAAAATATCCTGTTTGGGATATATTACATATATTCCAGGAGGACAGTGCATGTTGTGTTATTTTTAGTAGGTTTTCCATTTAGGTTTCCATATCTATTTCAAGTAGCTTTTTCCCCACGCATTGGACTGACATTCAAATTATGGAGGATGCGTGGGAGGATGAGGACAATTAGATGGTACTTTTTAGAATCTTGATTTGACTATTTTTAGCCATTTTTTTATTTTTAGAAATTTGATCTTTTTTCACTAGCAGATGTTAGTTTTTTTCCAAGATTTACAATATTGGTACATTTCTATTTTTAGAAATTTTATCTTTCTTGAAATTTGAAAGTAGATTTGGATACCATTTGGGGAGATGAGCACATGTTTTTTTCTTTTTTTTTTTAATATGTTGTTGTGAAGTTCGAAAATAGGAGGTTTTGTATGCACCATTGTTGGTCTCATCCATGTTATATTTGACCTAGAGAAGTGCACTCCCACTATGAGATTTCTTGGCACCCACTCCATCTATTCTCAAGCAAGCTAGGTGCTATCTTCATCATAGACCTTGTTACCCACCACCCGTGGGTAGTATCCATAAGAGAAATTTTTTCTCCTAGATGGTCCTCAACCAACAGCCAACAACCCCTTATAGCCACCAGATAGCTCAATGTGCCACCATCTCTGCCACCTGAGCTAGGCATGTGCTTCCTTGCCCATCTGTTATGATTGTATGATTGAAGGTGGGCCTTCCGACCCCGAAGGTATGGATTTTCTTTGTGTAATTGGGTATTTTTTTTATTTACATGGACACTTTTGGGCATGGATTAGTGGGGGGATTCGGCGGAAAGAGTGGGCTTGGTTTGTACTCGTCTCCTATGTCCAATTTGATGATTAGCCTTGTATCCTAGTCTCGTGGGATCTCCTTTATTGGCTACTAGCTTTAGGGGTGTCACTACATGGGAAACCCCGATTTTGGTTGTGTGGTCTCGCTTCCCGACACCATATGCATCACTCCCATCCACTCATTATAACCCCATTCATCATATTTCCCATCCGGGTCCACAAGCAGTTAGCCTCCCCCCCTCTTGTCCACACCTTGCGTCGAGCCTGAAATGATTCCCTAGAGGTTGATGCAGCTAAAAGAAATAAAAACATAATTTGGCCACTTTCAACAAGAAATGTACTATAATATGAAAAAGATGGCTGGGACATACAAAATTAGCATGTGGGCAAAAGCCAGACATGAACTCTACCCCTTTCGTCATGGCCATCACCTTGGCTCATAGGGCCCCTCACATTGGCCCCCTTACGTCATTTAGGAACCTATGATTGTCCCAACCCTTGGTGGGCAATGAATTGCCCCACCTTAAGGGGGTATTCACTGCTATATCCTATACATCATGCTCTCATCCCTTGGAGCCAGAAGCAGTTGCAAAAGAAAAATCTATAAAAGGCAAAAGGCATATGAAGAAGGGTGGAAAAACAATGGTCGAGTTAACTTATGTGTTAGTTTTTGTAGCATCGGAGGTGTTCTAGTCTCGAAACTTTGTGGAGAGGCTAAAACACAAGTGTTCTCCATAACTTAGAAATTGTTTCTGGAAAGTCCACTTAGAAGTGTCTCAATTAGATTATTAGCCTATTTTTAAATATTTCATAAGTCTAAACTTAGGAAATCTGGTTAATTAATCAATATTAATTGAGAAAGGTGTGAATCATCTAGAAACTCACACGAATCGATCCAGAAATGATCTCAACCATCGATTATGTTTTAATCTTGGCCGTTGGTGTCCCAAATAGAGGTTATAAGAGGAGGTCGATGGGTAGATGGAGAACACACACTTGAGATCGATTTCCTTGTGCAGTTCGATTTTTCCAGAGAACAACAGTAGTTTTCGGAAGAGTTCGAGCTAGAGATGGGCAAAGACAATGAGTCTGGAGGAAGTCTTCTAGTTTCGAGGAGTCGGCTACAGGAGGGCTGAGTTTCCTCAGTGAGGTTGCACTGTGTTGACGCAAAAGCTTCAGAGGTAGAGTTCGATTTGGCCGGTTAGAGGGTCGATTTAGTTGCTAGAGGCCGAGAATTTCCGAAAGGGGCCAGAGAGTCATTCTCAGAGATTGAGTTGGGCAAACAACTTGATCAGTTGCAGTTTCCAGTTAGAGCTTACCAGTGCTTGCGTAGAAGTGACGCAGGGGTTTCGTGGAGCCCAGTATTTGCCAGTTTTGGAGCTGAATTAGTGCCGGGTGAGACAAAATTTGTCTCATTAATTTTTGTGGCCAATTTTCCTGTAGTGGATTGCCAGTTTGGGCATCCAGTTGTACGCAACTTTTTTTCTCACTGCTACTTAATAATGAAAACCCTCTGTTGCTGCATTGATTTTCCCACATTGGGTTTTTTCGGGGACCTTTGTCCAAAAATAACGGTGTTATATTTTTGTGTGTGCGCTAGTATTTTCTCAGTTTCCAGTTTATCTTCTGCAGTATTTTTATTTGTGAAGGTTGCAGTGTGATTAATTCGTTGTTGCAGTAGCAATAAACTGCTAAATTAATTTGCAGTTAGAAGAATTAATTCCAGTTGCTGTAATAGGATTTCAGTGGTGAAATTTTTACATTATGTATCACAATTGTTCTCTCCTACACTCATATTGTAATATTCCTAATTGGTAAATTACAGTAATAACAGGTTACAGAGAGATTAAGCAAACAACAAAAATAAACACATCATTAAAACACCATTTGATCCACAAAATACAGTTGAGCCATTTTATCAATATCCGGAAATTGTGTACAATAGAGGTGCTAGAATGGAGGCACCTGGGCTTGCTCAAGGCAAGCTGAAGATAGCCTCTGAGTCAAGCCAAAAATCTCCCCCAGAAAGTACACTACGTGGCTATAGCTTTGCGTTGTCTTGGCCAAAATTTTGCTGTTACTCCTCTAGAACTGTTGCTAGGGCCTGCTACACTGCTAAAAAAATTCCGGGCTTTTAACCCCACACTCTACTCATGAAACCCACATAAACCCGCGAAGGATTTGTGGAATGCCCGACCCAAATTGGCCCTCTTGGGCTTGGCTCTCTGCATTGCTGGATAAATCTGTGCTCCTGGAAATTCTGCTGCAAATGGCTCCCAAAATGTGTGCAATATCCCTGTTAGGAAGCTCTCAGCCTCCCCACCAAATCCCAACTACAAAATCCCTGCACTCCTTAGCACCTGGAATGTCTCTCTCCCAACACTGCGCAGTGTCTACGCTGCTACTACTGAATCGAACAAGATGAAATTCTCCTTCCTTGGGTAGGCACTTGAATTCCCTTGAAGCAAAGGCTGGGATTTCTGCTTGGAAACACTCGTGTGCTCAACAACACTTGCAGACTTGGCTCTTGCTCAAGCGTGCTATGTCAAAAGACAAAATCAAAGAATAATGAGTGAATGCCAATATGAGGCTGCATCATTCCTTTTTGTCCAAGGCAGCCCAACATTCCTTTGGGCCGCACCATGAGCTGTGTTGCCTCATATTGAGCCAATGGCCGCGCTGTCCCACACGTGCTGCACAGTCTTCTCTCATTGAACCCACGCTCCCACTAAAGCCGCAATTTTTCCAAAGGCTTGTGTCAATTTGCCTATAGTTCCTTAAGTTATATTTGTGGGTTCCCAAGCCAACATTATTTCCAGCCAAAGCTTTAGCAAAACATAAACTGAGAAAAAATTAATATTCATATTAGCAGTTAGCTAATTAGGAATATTACAGTCCTCCTCGCCAAGATGTTGCTTGTTCTCAAGCAACTGCAGTGATGGGTGCTGGAGGATTTTCTCCCGTTCCCAAGTGGTATCCTCGTCTGGTAAGTTCCTCCATCGAATCAAGAATTCGTTGACCACCCAGTTCCTCAGCGACCTTTCCCTGGTATCCAAAATGGCCTTCGGCTGTAGCACTAAGTGCCCCTCATCATCCATCGGGGGTAACTCAATGGCTGCTGTAACTTTCTATCCCAAGGCCTTCTTTAGGCATGATACATGAAAGATATTGTGCACCCGGCTCCCTGGGGGTAGCTTCAGCTTGTATGCTACCTCCCCCACCCTCTGAGTGATTCTATATGGCCCATAAAAGCGGGGCTTAAGCTTCTTGACCCCCTTCTGCTTCAGCGTGGATTGTTTGTATGGTTGAAGGCGGAGGTACACTAGGTCTCCAACCTCAAACTGTCTCTCCACGCGGCCCCGGTCTGCATAGATATTTTGGTGATTCTGCGCTGTCCTCAAGTTATCCTTGAGAGCCCTCAAAATGTCTTGGCTCTCTTGGATCTAATCCTTGGCCCTGGGGCCTTGCTGTCTCCAAACATGACATCAACGAACACTAGAGCATCATAACCATACAATGCGCGGAATGGAGACATACTTATCGACATGTGAAAAGTGGTGTTGTAGCAATACTCCCCATGTGCAGCCACCTCAACCATGCCCTCTACTGGCCCGTAACATAGTTACGCAAGTAGCCCTCCAACCACTTGTTAACTATCTTTGTCTGTCCATCCGTTTGGGGATAGTAGCTTGTACTGGGAGTGAGCTCTGTACCCACCAACCAGAATAACTCCTGCCAAAAACTGCACATGAAACGACTATCTCGGTCACTGACAATGGTCTTGGGAAGACCATGCAATCGAAAGATCTCCCTGAAGAACAACTCGGCCACGTATGAGGCTGTGTACTTGGCTGAGATCGCGAAAAAGTGAGTGTACTTCGTCAAATGATCCACCACCACATAGATGCAGTCTTTGCCCTGCACCGTGGGCAACCCAGTGATGAAATCCGTCGAAATGCTCTCCCACTTCCCCTAAGGGATGGGAAGAGGCTGCAACAACCCTGCTGGGTGTGATAACTCCCCCTTGTTCTGCTGGCACACCTCACACTCCCGAATGTGTTGCATAATATCATCCTTGAGGCCCTTCCATGAGAACCTCTCTTTGATGGCCTTGTAAGTTTTGTTGAATCCCTAATGCCCGATCAAAGGTGAATCATGGGCAGGCTGTAGAATATTCCCCCGCAGTTGGGAGTTGGCCACCAAATAGATCCGATCTCTGTAGTATATCACCCCATCCATCACCCGGTAGTGGTCATTAGTCACTTGCCCCTCAAGGACCTCGCATGCAAACTGATCCTTGGAGTACTCCACCAACAAGTGAGCCTTCCAATCTGGAGCAATGCTCATCAAAGAAAGGGAAGGCGACCTCCTAGACAACGCATCAACCACTATGTTGTGCTTCCCCTTGACATACTCAATGTCAAAATCGTAAGCCTGGAGCTCACTCACCCACTTTTCCTGCCTCTCCTGTAGCTGCTTTTGCTCTAAAAAGAACCTGAGGCTGTTGTGGTCGGTTCTCACTCTGAATCTGTTCCCCACTAGGTACTGGTGTAACTTGGCTAGCACATGCATGATGGCTAGCATCTCCTTGTCATAGATGGAGTATAGCCTCTCATGAGGCAATAACTTCTGACTCTCAAAATCTATGGGGTGTCCTCCCTGCATCAAAACTGCCCCCACTCCTCCTGATGCATCACACTCCAAGACAAAGGGCTATGTGCAATCAGGAAGTGTGAGTACCGGACAACTTCTCATCACCTGTTTGACGTGCTTGAAAGCCTCCTGCGCTGTGGTGGTCCAGATGAAGGCCCCCTTTTTGGTCAAGTTTGTAAGCGGTGCTGCTTGTTGATTTGGGGTAGCATCGGATGTGCTCTAAGTCTCAAATTTTGTGGAGAGGCTTAGACACATGCATTACAGATAACCCATAAATTGTTTGGGGAAATTCCACCCAGAAACAATTTTATTTGATAAATTAATTATTTTTAATGAGGACCCTAAGTCTAATTTAAGAAATTAAAATAATTAATGGGTATTAATTTACATGGTGGGTGAAACTTCTAGAAAAAGCAGATCAAGTCTAAATGTAATCTTAACCGTTGATTGGAGATCTAATCTCGGCCATTGAAGTCTCAACGAGAAGATTATAAAGGAAGGCTTGAGGGTCATTTGGAAGATACCCAGAAAGGACCAAGTGATCGAATTTTTTGAAGTGAGCAGTGCTCAACAGGAAAGCTAGATCTAAGTGATTCTTCAGTGCAGTTGGGGGGCTGTAATATTCCTAATTAGCGACAGCTAATTGGAATATTCGATTTTGTTCAGTTTTGCCGTCTATAGTTTATAAATAAATAAAAAGTGAGTGGAGAGGGTCTAACTCACTTAAGTGGAATAAAACACCCTCCTAGTAGCACAACGTTGTGACTTAAGGGGGAGCCAAGGGGACCAAGCACCACGTAGAGAAGGGGGCCCACGTACACTCTAGAAGCTACTGCGTAGATGAGGATGAGCACGTGGAGGAGAGAGAGGCTACGTTGGGGTTTTGGAGGGAAACCAACGTTATAAAAGATGGAGGAGCCTTCTCATTTCATTCATTCTGTTGTTGATGATATTGAGCTGGACGTTTGTCTTCTTGAGCACGCTGGCTGTTTAGCCTGTCTGCAGCACTGTTTAGTGCGTTGAGTGTCTCCGATCGGAGATCTCGCCCTTAGCCCCGGGGGACTTCGAGTGCCTGCTCGGGCAAGGTTATTTCTTCAGTATTTTGTGAGAGGTTTTGGTGTTTGGGTTTGTTGCGGAGCTGGGCTGTCATAGAGACTGCGCAGTCACTGAGGGAGGACGCAGTCCATCTTGGAGGTGTGCTGGATCGGGATTTTTGCAGGAGATTGAGCCGAGATTTCGAGCAGAGGATCAACCTTTTCCTTTGGAAGAATTTTGGTGGAGTTTGAGGCGGTGTTCCAGTCATTCTCATTTAGCCTCTGCACAGAGTCTTGGAGGCCAGCGTAATTCCCCAAGGGGGTGTTTTTCGGAGGATTTCGGAGGTCGGCCATTTTTGATATGGTTTCTGGGTTTTGTCGAGATTGGTGAGTAGAGGAGGATTCCAGATTTTCAGCTCATTCTAGCAAGGGGAGCAGCCCCTAGTCTTCAGTTCATTCCAGCAGTAGCAGCTACACGGCAGTTTTCCAGCAGCTGGGACGCAGTTCAGAGAGCAGCCATTTTCTGTATATTCTGAGAGTATTTCTTCACTTGCCTTGAGCAAGTTTAGGTGCCATCACTCTGATCACCTATTGTACTTCATTATATTTCTCAGTTTAATAAAATGGCTTAACATTTCTTCTCTATATTTCTGGATGAGTTGCCATACATTCTGTCTATGTTATTATCTGTCTGCTGCACTGTTATTTTTATATATTCTTGAGCATTCTAGTTCTATACCACTTGGTGTGTTTATCTTTCACTCTTAGACAGAGTCTGGAAAGGGCCAGGTAGCCTCCGGATTTCGTCCTCTTTTCAGAGGCGGCATATCCAGTAAATGCCCTTCCAGTCCATCTCTGGTTGGAGTTTGTCGTGTTTTAGAGATATCCCCGAAACGAGATATTACAGTGGTATCAGAGCATAGTTCTGGCTCAGCCTGTGGTCTATGACACTGGGGAGGAGACCAAATATTTGTTATAGAGGCAGGAAGTACAGAGACTGTGAGCGTAGGTTGGAGAACACCTATGGAGAGGGAGACTGTGTTCGGGTGGTGGACACAGAGCAGGAGAGAGAGCCTGTGACAGACGCAGAGCAGGAGGAGCCTGTATTAGATTCAGAGCAGAGAGGGCCGATGGCAGATGACACAGAGGCCAAATAGTTTGGGGAGGCACTCCTCAAATCGGTGCAGGATCTAGCTAGACAGATTGAGGTGATGGGTCAGAGATTCACCGCTGTAGAGGCTAGACAACGTGAGACCCCACGATTTTTCCAAGTAGGAGAGGGATCAAGCACATCCCATCATTTGCCGGAGCATGGTGCTGCTCAACGTGATACTCCTTAGCCGATGGCTTCACGTGCACCTACCCGCTCTACCATGCCCACTTTCTTGGGAGCAGACACAGGGGCAGGAGCCCAGCAGGAGGCAGAGCCCGGACACATGGGCGAGTATTTTGTAGAGTATCAGGCCTATGGGTACGAGTTCAGGGATGCTCTCTCATTCCGAGATTTTGTTCAGCTCCAGCGGGACAGTAGACCCCGCGACCATCATAGAGGGCACCGACATTACCATGATGGGGATTCCCACCGCACATCTAGCAGATTCCATTTGCCTACGTTTGATGGCTCATCAAACAGTTCGACAAAGTCTTGGGTGGAGAAGCTGGACATCTATTTCCAGCTTAACCAGATGTCGGAGACGGAGGCCATCAAGGTGGCGACATTATATTTGGATGGTGAGGCCCAGGACTGGTGGTTCCATGGGATGGTTACACTCGGACACTCTATAGTGACGACATATGCCGAGTTTACCAGGAGGTTGATGAGCGTTTTGACCGGAGGGATCCAGAACAACATTTTGTTGAGCTGACGAGGCTCAAGCAGACAGGGAGCCCAGATACATACATTGCAGATTTCTTGAGGGTTTTAGTGATGGTGCCAGATCTATCCGCGGCACGGATGATCTATATGTTTGTGGAGGGATTGGCAGAGCCACTTCGAGGTCTAGTCAGATCTACTAGACCAGCTACACTCCACGATGCTGTCAGCAGGACTAGGGACTTACAGGATGCATTGCCCAGGACGCGGACACCTTACCCTCAGAAACAGGGCTTCCAGCCTAAGGGGAAGGATGCGAGGGTTCCTCCTCCAAAGGGGAATCCCGGACGGGCTTAGATAGATGATGATGCCAGGAGGGAGCTGAGGAAGAAGCGGCTGTGCTTCACTTGTCAGGAGCCGTGGGCACCAGGGCATAGGTGTGCTACAGGCAAAGCACACTTCATTGAGGTCTTCTCCGATGATAGCGGGGAAGAAGATGAGGAGGATGACGAGGAGGCAGGAGATAGTCAGACAGCTCAGGATCAGTTGCCACCTCCACCTCCAGGTACAGGAGGTGCAACTTTTGCACCCACAGGAGGGACCCTTGCGGCATTATGAGGAGTTCCCAAGTATTTGACGCTGCGCGTACGAGGGACAGTGCGTGGCCAGCGAGTATCAGTTTTGGTTGACAGTGGGGCGACCCACAACTTCATTGATGCACAGATGGTCGAGCGGAGAGGTATATCGACCGAGAGCTTTGACGGATTTTCAGTTCTGGTCCCGGGAGCCCAGACGATGCAGTGTGCACGGTATGTTCCAGAGTTGGCAGTGACGATGGGTACCTACACTGTAATCGACCACTTTTTTGTGGTCAACATACCAGATACCAATGTGGTACTGGGTGTACAGTGGTTGATTACTCTGGGGAAGGTCACCACAGATTGGGAGGCCTTAGAGATGGAGTGGGATGATAAGAAGACCGGGAAGCACGAGAATATCCGCGGGATGCACACTTACCCACCTCAAACTGTTTCGGCACACCGGATGGAGGCAGATTTCAGGAAGGGAGACATAGAGTGGGCGGTTGAGTTACGGGCATCAGAGGCAGGGTCTACCGGTCAGGCAGTTCATCCTGATATACAGGCCATCCTTGATAGATATGAGGCAGTGTTTGGGGATATACCACCAGGTCGGCCACCAGACCGAGGATTCGAGCACACCATAGAGCTTGAGCAGGGCATTCAGGTGGTGATCACTACCCCCTATAGGCATCCCAAAGCCTATCGGGATGAGATTGAGCGGGCCATCCAGGAGTTGCTGGCTCTTGGGCACATCAGACCGAGCACGAGTCCATTCGCTTCTTCCGTGGTGTTGGTGAAGAAGGATGGCACCTTGCCGATGTGCATTGACTATAGGGCCCTGAACAAGAGGACCTTGAAGAACAGGTATCCTATACCCAGGATCGATGAGTTGATGGATGAGCTGAGAGGAGCCAAGTTCTTCTCGAAGATTGATTTGAGATCAGGGTACCATCAGATTCGCGTGAGGGAATAGGACATTCCCAAGACCGCCTTCAGGTGTCATTATGGGCACTTTGAGTTTTTGGTTATGCCTTTTCGGCTAACCAATGCACCAGCTACTTTTCAGTCTTGCATGAACCATATCTTCCGCAGTCATCTGAGGAACTTTGTATTGGTCTTCTTCGATGACATACTCATATATAGCAGGACTTGGGAGGAGCATCTCCAACATATAGAGGCAGTACTACATATCTTGGAAGAGCAACAATTCTATGCTAAGCTCTCCAAGTGTGAGTTTGGGATGACGGAGATGTTGTATTTGGGTCACATTATTAGAGTGGACGGAGTGAGAGTCCATGAGGAGAAGATTAGGGCCATCAGGGATTGGCCAGAGCCGAGGAACGTGACGGAACTTCGAGGATTCGTTGGCATATGCACCTATTACAGGAAGTTCGTCAAGAGTTTCTCGCAGCTTGCTGCACCCCTTACAGATTTGACGAAGAAGGGGGCATTCAGTTGGTCAGATACGACACAGCAAGCCTTTGATAGGCTCAAGGAGGTGATGAGTAGTTGCCCAGTGCTTGCATTGGCGGATTTTACGCAGCCATTTGTCTTGGAGTGTGATGCGTCGGGAGAGGAGATCGGGGCAGTATTGATGCAGGGAGGACACCCTATAGCCTTTGAGAGCCGGAAGCTCCTTTCGCACGAGAGGTTGTATTCTATATACGACAAGGAGATGTTGGCCATTATGCATGCATTGGCCAAATTCCGGCAGTACTTGGTAGGGAACAGGTTTAGGGTGAGGACTGATCACAACAACCTCAGGTTCTTTTTGGAGCAGAAGCAGCTACAGGAGAGGCAACAGAAGTGGATCAGTAAGATCCAAGCATATGATTTTGACATTGAGTATGTCAAGGGTAAGAATAACGTGGTAGCAAATGCCCTTTCACGTAGACCAGCCACGTTATCTCTTATGAGTTTGGATACAGATTAGAGGGCTCGACTTTTAGTGGAGTACTCCAAGGACAAATTTGCATGTGAGGTTCTGGATGGACAGGTGGCAGATGACAGGTACAGGGTGGTCGATGAGATCATCTACTACAGGGACATGATCTTCTTGACTGAGGGATCTCAGCTTAAGAAGAAGATACTCCAGGCATCACATGATTCTCCATTGGCAGGCCATCAGGGGTTTACCAAAACCTACAGGGCCATCAGAGAGAGGTTCTCATGGAAGGGCCTCAAGGAGGACGTGCTCCAGCACATCAGGGAGTGCGATGTTTGTCAGGGGAACAAGGGAGAGATGAGCCATCCCGCAAGATTGTTGCAGTCTCTTCCCATTTCGGAGGGGAAATGGGAAAGCATATCAATGGACTTCATCACAGGGTTGCCCATGGCGCAGGGCAAGGATTGTATCTTTGTCGTCGTTGATCGGCTGACAAAGTATGCACACTTTTTCACCATATCCGCGCATTACACAGCAGCACAGGTGGCCGAGCTGTTCTTCAGAGAGGTTTTCAGGTTGCATGGTCTTCCTAAGACCATCATCAGTGATAGGGACAGTCGCTTCATGGGCAGATTTTGGCAGGAGCTTTTCCAGCTAGTGGGGACGGAGTTGACACCGAGTACCAGTTATCACCCACAAACGGATGGATAGACGGAGATAGTTAACAAGTGGCTGGAGGGCTACTTGCGTAACTATGTTAGTGGGTAGCAGCGAGCGTGGCTGAAGTGGTTGCATTTGGGGGAGTACTGCTACAACACGACACATCACATGTCCATTGGTATGTCGCCATTTTATGCTTTGTATGGGTATCATTCCTTATCTTTTGCTGATGTGATGTTCGGTGCTAGCAAGGCTCCTAGAGCCAAGATTTGGATCCAAGAGAGTCAGGACATTCTCCGAGCTCTCAAGGATAATATGGCTACAACACAAAACCAACAGAAGCTGTATGCTGACAGAGGTCGGGTGGAGAGACAGTTTGAGGTAGGGGACTTGGTCTACCTACGATTACAGCCATATCGACAGTCGTCACTGAAGCAGAAGGGAGCTGAAAAGCTCAAGCCCCGCTTTTACGGGCCATACAGGGTGATACGCAGGATTGGACAAGTTGCGTATGAGTTGGAGCTGCCCCAAGGCAGCAAGATCCATAACGTTTTTCATGTATCATGCCTGAAGAAGGCACTGGGGCAGCAGGTGACAGTGACAGATGAGCTACCACCCACGGATGATGAGGGGCATTTGGTGTTGCGGCCAGAGGCTATTATTGATACCAGGGAGAGGCAGCTACGGAGCAGGACAGTCCGGGAATTCTTGGTGAGGTGGAAGAATTTGCTAGATGAGGATGCCACTTGGGAGAGTGAGAAGATTTTGCAGCATCCATCACTTCAGTTGCTTGAGGACAAGCAACATTTTGCCGGGGGAGACTGTAATATTCCTAATTAGCGACAGCTAATTGGAATATTCGATTTTGTTCAGTTTTGCCGTCTATAGTTTATTAATAAATAAAAAGTGAGTGGAGAGGGTCTAACTCACTTAAGTGGAATAAAACACCCTCCTAGTAGCATAACGTTGTGACTTAAGGGGGAGCCAAGGGGGCCAAGCACCACGTAGAAAAGGGGGCCCACGTACACTCTAGAAGCTACTGCGCAGATGAGGATAAGCACGTGGAGGAGAGAGGAGCTACGTAGGGGTTTTGGTGGGAAACCAACGTTATAAAAGATGGAGGAGCCTTCTCATTTCATTCATTCTGTTGTTGATGATATTGAGCTGGACGTTTGTCTTCTTGAGCACGTTGGCTGTTTAGCCTGTCTGCAATTACTACTGCTTAATAATAAAACCCTCAGATTTGCTGCACCGATTTTCCCGCATTGGGTTTTTCCGGGGACATTTGTCCAAAAAGAATGGTCTCTTGTGTGTGTTATTTCTTTTGCTCAATTTCCTGTATTCACATCTAAATTAAGTAAGTGAAGGCTGCTTCAGTAATTGCTTCAATTTTTTCAGAAGTAATCTGCAAAATAACTTGTTAAATGTAATTTACAAGTAGGAGAAGTAATTTAGTTTCTTGCAGTAGGGTTAAAGATCTAGGACTTAGAATTTTCACATGGTATCAGAGCATTGATTGTGGAACAGGAAGAGCAGATCCAACGCTGAGACGTAGGCCGAAGAGCTGTAGAAAGTAGCAAATCGAATCCCCAGAGGATTGAGCAGTCTAGGCTAGAAGGGCTGAAATTTCCGGGAAAGTCTCTCTTTGAGTGAGTTGACAAAGAGAAAGGGCTTCCAGATTAGAATTTTTCTAAGCCAGAGGGAGCATCGCAGAGCCTCAATGCAGGGCTGGTGGGACGTAGTTTTCTGCAGACAAAATTTCGTTTTGCTGGGCAGAAAGTCGTCGGAAAAGGAAGAAGCAACACAGTGAGGGAATTTTCTTCCTCAAGAAGTTCCTAGTCGGGGAATTTCATTTTTCCAAGATCTGAGCAACAGATCTGGGCAGCAGATCTACAAACTCCAAAAGGAGTGTGCAAGTCTATCCAGTGTTGCGTAGAGGGGGGCGAAGAGGAGCAAATTCAACATTCTTGACAACCATGGCATCTCACGGGCTTAGAGATCAAGACCGGTTGGAGGGAGCCTCCAACTACATGATCTGAAAGGCAAGAATCACATGCCTTCTAGATGAGTACGATCTCAAGCTTTTCGTGATGAATACAATAGCTGTCCCTGTAGATCCAGATCTGCTGAAGAAGTACACGATGATATGGCAAAGGATAAAAGGCTACTCCTTGATGGAGTCAAAGATCATATTGTGTCCCATATAGCTGGCAAGGACACAACCAGGCAGATGTGGGAAGCCTTGGCAATGTTGTATGAAGGCTCTTCCGAACAACGGAAGATGTACTTAGAGCAGAAACTGAGGATCATGTAGATGCAGAAGGGGGAGCATATTGTTCCGTTCCTATCGTAACTTCAGGAAATCCATGATCAACTAGCAGTAGTGGGGGCCACCCCTTCTCCTACAGCCATGGTGAGACTGGCTCTTAACGTAGTCTCTAAAGAATGGCAGGTGTTTGTCCAGAGCATCTTGGGCAGAGCCACCTTGTTGGGCTGGGAAGAGATGTGGGCTGCTCTTCAGCAAGAAGAGCTAAGGAGGGACCTGGTCAAGTGTAAACTAGACAGCAACAGTGGTAGTGGATCGAAGTTGAAGAAGGAGGAAGAAAATGCAGCCCTCGCATCCAAAGGGCAGCAGGAGCAGCGAATACGTAAGAAAGACATCTTGAAGATAAAGTGCTTCAGGTGTGGTGAACTTGGTCACTACACTACCCAGTGTCCTTTGAAGAAAAAGGACAAGGACGAGAAGCACGATTTGAAGGTTGCGAATGCGAAGATCGAGGAGGATGAGTATGCCATGAGTTCTCACGCATCTCCAGGAGGGAGATGGGGCGACATTGACCTGTAAGTTCGCAAGAACTTTAGTTGGGCAGGATCCTTGAGGAGTCCACCTCTCGGATCATAACCTTGCTACAGGTGCCCAAGATCAACAGTAGCAGGATGAAGGAGTTTTCATTCGGTGCAAAGGAGTGAAGAAACGATAGATGCAGTAGTTTGCAGCGCAAAGCAGAGTTGCAGCAGTGCAGAGCAGCAACTACGCAGTGTTTCAGAGGGATAGCGTGGGTCTAGCAACAATCAGAGTTTCAGCATCGAGATGCATCCTGAACACTTGTTTAGATTTATGGATGTTTTTTAGTTGTTTCTCTCAGCAATTGAGTTGCAATGTAGAGTACATCTTTTGCTGGTTTTAGGCTGTTGCCAAGTTATCCTTGAGAGCCCTGAGATTGTCTTAGCTCTCTTGGATCTAGTCTTTGGTGGCCCTGGGGGCCTTGCTAGCTTCAAACATCACATCAACAAAAGTCAATACATGATAATTATGCAAAGCATAAAATGGAGACATACCGATAGAAATGTGGAACGCCGTGTTGTAGCAGTATTCCCCCAAATGCAGACAACACAGCCAAGCCTTCTGCTGCCTTGTGACATAGTTCCTTAAGTAGCTCTCCAGCCACTTGTTAACTATTTCGGTCTGTTCGTTTGTTTGTGGGTGGTAGTTGGTGCTAGGTGTTAGCTCTGTGCCCACCAAATGGAACAGCTCCTGCCAGAAACCTCCCATGAATCGGTTGTCCCTGTCACTAACTATGGTCTTGGGGAGACCATGGAGTTGGAAAATGTCCCTAAAAAATAGCTCAACCACTTGTGAAGCAGTGTACTGAGTTGAAATGGCAAATAAGTGGGCATACTTTGTCAACCGGTCAACCACCACGAAGATGCAATCCTTTCCCTGTACCATAGGCAGCCCTGTGATGAAGTCCATAGATATGCTTTCCCATTTCCCCTCCAGAATGGGAAGCGGTTACAACAATCCCGCCGGGTGGTTCAGAGCCCCCTTGTTCTTCTGGCAGACTACTCACTCCCTAACATGCCAGAGTACGTCCTCCTTGAGGCCCTTCCAGGAGAAGCTCTCTCTAATGGTCCGATATGTCTTGGTGAACCCCTGATGCCCTGAAAGTGGAGAATCATGCGTTGCATGCAAAATCTTCTCCTGTAACCGAGAGTTGGACATCAAAAAGATCCGGTCCCGGTAATAAATAACCTCATCCATAATCATGTACCGTTCATTTGTCACCTGCCCATCCAGTACCACACATGCAAACTGGTCTTTGGAATACTGCACCAGCAGTTGAGCCCTCCAATCTGCGTCAATGCTCATCAAGGATAGAGACGTTGGTCTCCGGGACAACGCGTCTGCTACTACATTGTTCTTCCATTTGACATACTCAATATCAAAGTCGTATGCCTGGATCTTGCTGACCCATTTCTATTGCCTCTCCTGCAGTTGCTTCTGCTCCAAGAAAAACCTAAGGCTATTGTGACTTGTTCTCACCCGGAACCTGTTCCCCACTAGATATTGCCAAAACTTAGCCAACGCATGCATGATGGCCAACATCTCCTTGTTGTAAATGGGGTAGAGTCTCTCATGCGACAATAGCTTCTGACTCTCGAAAGCTATGGGGTGCCATCCTTGCATCAGTACTGCGCCTACTCCCTCCCCCGAAGCATCACACTCCAACACAAATAGCTGCGTGAAGTCTGTCAGGGCTAGTACCGGACAACTGCTCATCACCTCCTTGAGCCTGTCAAAAGCCCTCTGCGCAGTATCAGTCCAACTGAATACCCCCTTTTTGGTGAGGTCTGTGAGCGGTATTGCAAGCTGTGAAAACCCTTTGATGAACTTCCGCTAGTAGATACAAATACCCGCAAACCCCCGAAGCTCCGTCACATTCTTCGGCTCCTGTCAATCTCTGATGGCCCTAATCTTCTCCTTGTGGACTCTCACTCCATCCACCCTAATGATATGCCCTAAGTAGAGCATCTTCGTCAAACCAAACTCGCATTTGGAGAGCTTGGCATAGAAAAGATGCTCCTCCAAGATATGCAACACCGTCTCTATGTGTTGCAAATGCTCCTCCCATGTGCGGCTGTATATGAGGATATTGTCAAAGAACACCAACACAAACTTCCTCAACTAACCCCAAAAGATGTGGTTCATGCAAGACTGGAAAGTAGTTGGAGCATTGGTCAACCCGAAGGGCATTACCAAAAACTCGAAATGGCCATAATAACAGCGAAACGCAGTCTTGGGGACATCCTTGTTCCTCACCCTGATCTGGTGGTACCTCGACCTCAGATCAATCTTGGAGAAGAACTTCGCTCCCCTTAGCTTGTCCATCAACTCATTGATCTTGGGAATAGGGTAGTGGTTCTTCATGGTCTTCTTGTTCAGGGCCCTGTAGTCTATGCACATCCGCAGTGTGCCATCCTTCTTCACCAAAACCACTGAAGAAGCGAATGGACTCGTGCTGGGCCTGATGTGCTCGAATGCTAAGAGCTCATGGATAGCTCTCTCAATCTCGTCCCTATAGGGCTTGGGATGCTTGTAGGGGGTGGTGATCACGACCTGAATGCCGGACTCCAGCTCAATAGTGTGCTCAAATCCTCGATCCGGTGGCTGCCCTGGTGGAATGTCCCCAAAAACCGTAGAGTAACGGTCTAGGAGAATCTGCACATCTGGGTGCGTAGGCTAGCCTGAGACACTTGCATCCGAAATCGTCAACTCCATGACCCACTCTATGTCTCCCTTCCGGAAATCTGCCTCCATCCTATGCGCAAGAACTGTTTGTGGAGGGTATGTGTGCATGCCCCTGAGCATCACTTGCTTTCCACTCTTGTCCACAAACTCCATCTCCAGTGTTTTCCAATCAGTGGTGACCTTCCCAAGGGTGATGAGCCACTGGAATCCCTACACTAAGTTGGTGTCCGGAATATTGACCACAAAGAAGTGATCTGTCAATGTGTATGTCCCCATGGTCACTGACAATGCCGGGACATAACGCATGCACTGCATGGTCCTAGCCCCTGGGACCAGCATAGAAAACCCATCAAAGCTCTTTGTCTGTATGCCTCTTCTCTGCACCAACTGGGCATCAATGAAGTTGTGCGTAGCCCCGCTGTCCACCAGCACTGAGACAAGCTGTCATTGAACTGTCCCCTGGACCCTCAGCGTTAGGTACTTGGGAACTCCCCGCAAAGACGCAAGGACCCCTCCGGTCAGTGCAAACGCTGATCCCCCTACTGCTGGAGGAGGAGGTGGTGGAGGATCCTCTCTTGGTGCTCCAGTGTCGACATCTCTTCCCATCTCACAATATGTCTCATCTTCTCCCTCACTGTCGGAAAAGACCTCAATGTAATGTGCCTTCCCTTTGGCACATCTGTGACCCGGTGCCCATGGCTCCTGATAGGTGAAGCAGAGCTTCCTCTGGCTCAAATCCATCCGGGTATCATCATCCAAAGGCCCTCGACCCTGATTCCCTCTCGTGGGTGGGGCTCTCACGTCCCTTCCTTTCTGTTGGAATGCTAGTCTATTGGGCATCGGAGCCCTCGTTCTCGGCAAAGCGTCCTGCAAGTCTCTGGTTCTCCCTACTGTGTCTTGCAACGCAGTGGGCCGAGTAGACCTCACTAGCCCACGCAAAGGTTTTGCTAGACTTCCAATGAACATGTAGATCCTCCTAGGCACAGACAAGTTTGGAACTATCACTGAGAGTCTGAAGAACTCAGAAATGTATGTCTTTGGGTTTGCTGTATGTTTGGGCTTGGTTAGCTCCAAACCTCTCTAGCACTTTCCAGGTGAAATCCTCATACGCTGTCACTCCTAAGTGACCCAGCGTAGTCATACCATGGAACCACCAGTCATGGGCTTCTCCCTCTAGATGTAGCGCAGCCACCTTGATGGCCTCTACCTCTGCCATCTGATTAAGCTGGAAATAAATGTCCAGCTTCTCCATCCAAGCTTTGGCTGAACATTTTGATGACCCATCGAAAGTAGGCAGGAAAAGCCTGCCCACGGCATGCTGCAGGTCATTGTTCTACATGTACCCTCCTTCTCTGGTCTGGCCTCTGGGTTTGCTGCTGTTTTTAAGCTAACAAAACTCATTGAAGGTGAGGGCACCTCCAAACTCTGACCCGTATGACTGATACTCTGCAAAGTACTCTCCATAGTGAGCCACCTCCGACACTTGTGGCCATCTTGCTCCTGCTCCCGAAGCCAGGAACGTGGGCATGGTGGAATGTGGTGGAGTGCGTGGCACCACCCACTGCGTAGTGTTAGGCTTAGGTGGGTGATGGGAAGTGCCAAATCCTTCTTCGATTTGGAATTTCTCTTGAACTCCCTTTCCCTTACTGCCATTGCTAAGTCTCTGGCCCATCTCCTCAATCCTCTAGGAGAGGTCTTGCACTAACTTCAGAAAAAGGTGAGCAAATTCCTTCTCATTCCTTCCATCATCTGTGTGCGCCATCTCTCTCTCTACAACCTCCAGAACGCTATCAACCTGGTCTGGAGTGGTTTCGAGCCTCCTTTCTCTGCTCCTGTATCTCTGCCTCCGGTAAGTCACGTTTTGTGTGTCTTCTGGTGTCATAGACTGTGTGCTCCACATGCTGTGCCAAGTCTATGAGCTCTGATACCACTGTAATATCCCAAATTGGGAACAAACAACAATACAAAGCACACAAGACTAAAAACTACAACAGAACAGGAAATACTATTAAAACACCATGAATGGAGCCAAAAACATCCGAGCGATTTTATTAATTTTCTGTGGTAAAGAGTACAATAAGGTGCTCGGAAAGATGGCACCTGGGCTTCCCTAAGACAGGCTGAGATACTACTCAAACTTGGACATAAACAATGCTGATCTACTGCTCTACGTGGCTCCTTCTTTGCACTGCCAGAGCTGGAATTACTGCTGTTGGCTGGAAATGAACTGTGTGTTGGGCTTGCTCCTATGCTCAGAAAATTCCGAGATTAAAACCCCAGGCTCTACTTACAAGACCCACGAAAGCCCGCGAAGGGTTTCCAGAAATCTCGACCCCAGAAAATGGCCCCTTTGGGCTTGGCACGCTGCTCTGCTGGGTGAATCGGTTCTTTGGCTAAAATGCTGGAAAGTGCCTCTAAAATCTTGCTCCAAATCCTTGGTAGGAGATGGCTAACCTCCCCTCCAATCCTCCAACTGAACTCTGCTCTTTCTCCCTACTTCCCAACACCTCTCCTCAACTAGACTACGTACTCCCCATGCAGTCAGTGTGGCCTATGCGCTGTCCTGACTGCGTACTCCCCACACAGTCAGTGTGGCCTATGCGCTGTCCTGACTGCGTACTCCCCACACAGTCAGTGTGGCCTCTGTAATATTCCCAGTTAGCTATAGCTAATTGGAAATATTAATTTTGATCAATTTTGCCTTATATAGTTAAAATATAAATAAAGTGGGAGTGTGACTCACTTAGGATAAAGCACACTCCTTAAAGTCCCCTAGGAAATACAATGTATGGTCAAGGTGGGCCAAGGGGGGCCAAGAGACAACGTAGGGAGGGGGACACAATTGGACAGCGTCGGCCCAGCCAGCGCAGATGAGTTGGCAGCGTGGGCCAAAGAGGGATAGCGTTAGCATGGTGGGGCCAAGAAGAGAGGGAGGCTCACCCAAGATAAATAGAGGAGAGGCTACCTCATTTTTCTCATTGTTGATTATGCATTTTGGAGATTGTCTCTAGACATTGAGCATGCTTGCTGTTTAGCTAGTCTGCACGTACTGTTCAGTACACCGGGTGTCTTCGTGCGGAGATCCCAACCTCAGCCCCGAAAGATTTCGAGTGCTTGCTCGGGTGAGGAGTCCTACCGTATTTTGCAGGGAGAGATCAGAGCTTCAGCCATTGAGGAGCATTCCTTGGAGGGACAACGCAGTCTTGCAGAGGGAGGACACAGTTCTAGTTGGGGAGAGTTCCAGATTGAGGTGGTTTGGGTGGATTCAGATCGGAGGATTAGGGAAGGGATCAACCGTTACCTATTGGAGTCATTTTGCAGAGGGAGAGGCCATATTTTGCAGTGTTGCCTTCAGGGTCAACGTTTTCCCTTGAGGGATAGCGTAGTGCCTCAAAGGAGGTATTTTCCGGGGTCAGCCATTTTCAAAAAGCTCTCTGGGTATTGGGAGAGGAGGCCATTCCCAGAGTTTCAACATTTTCCGAGTTGGGGAATAGCCCCAAAGACTCATTTCATTCCAGCAGTTGCAACAGCACGACAGCGTTTTCCAGCAGCTTGGAGATTACGCAGTTGATAGAGGAAGCAGCCATTCCATACATTGTTCTGAGAGTATTTCTACACTTGCCCTGAGCAAGTCGAGGTGCCATCATTCTGATCACCTTTGTACTTTCCTTATTTCTCAGTATTAATAAAATGGCTCAGCGTTCTCCATATTGTGTATTTTGTCTCGTGATTTGTCTTTAGATGCTGTGTACCTTGTTTGTGTGCTTTATATTACTGTTTATTTCCCTTCAGGATAATACAGCCTCTGTGTTGTCCTTAAGGGACTGTGTATTGTTGAGTTTTTTGATGTGTTGGGGTAGCTTCAGATGTGCTCTAGCTCCCAAAATTTGTGGAGGGACTAGAGTACATGAGATCTCCAAGACCCAGAAACGGATTTGAGAAATTCCATCCAGTTTGGGAGATAATTAATTAATTAATATTTTTAATTAAGGACCCCAAGTCTAACTTAGGAAAATTAAATTATTAAAGGTAATTAATTTAAACATGTGATGGAAATGATTTAAGTCACACGGATCAAGCTTTCTTTTAATCTTAGCCATTGATTCAAGATTAGATCATGGCCGTTGGTTTCCCAATGAGAAAAGTATAAGTTGATCTATGGTAGCATCGGGTGTGTTCTAGCCTTGAGATTTTACATATAGGCTATGACTCGTGTATTCCACAATACCCAGAAAGTGTTTTGGAAGATTCCTCTCAGAAATGATTTAATTAAATTAATTAATCTTTTTTTAATGGTTTCCTAAATCTAAACTTAGGGAAACTGATTAATTAAAGTGTATTGGTTGAATCAAGTGAGAATCTTCTAGATAAAGGCATAGATCAACTCTCAATTAATCTTAGCCCTTGATTATGATTTAATCTTGGCCATTGATGAGTCAGTGAAATATTATAAAGGAGAGCTCGATGGGCATTTGGGACACACATCAGACGGAGAAATAATCTAGAGATCAATTTCTTCAAGTCTAAGGAAGAATCAAAGTGGTTCTAGATTGCAGAGAGGGGAAGGATAATTCTTCAGGAGGAAGAGTTCTGAAGGTAAGAGAGTACAGGAAGAGAAGGAAGGAGGGAGCCACTAGTAGTGGCGCAATGATAGCCAAGCAACAGTTACATTGGGCCAGCGCAAAGCAACAGAGGGAGTTCGATTTCAGTTGGAGAAGAGCAGCTGAGTGTTCATTCTGTTTTCGGAGGAAGTTTTCTGGAGGAGGAGAACACTATAGTCTCACCCAGCTGTAAGCACTGAGGCAGACATAAGCTGCAATAGCAGCAGTAACGCAGTGACAACGTTGGGGACGCAGTCACTGCGCAGAGTTCACGCAGAGCTACTCAGAGCAAGTGCAGGTTAGTGCCAGAACTTCGTGGTAGAGTGAGAATTGTCTCACTATTCTGTTCCTATCAGATTTCTTCATGTGATTGATAGAGAATCACAATCACACATTTCTACTCAAACTTCTACATAATAAAGAAACCCTCAGATCTACTGCACCGGTTTTCCCATATTGGATTTTTCCGTGGACGATTGTCCAAAAAATAATGGTGTCTATGTGTGAATACTTGTGCTATTTCTTTCATATTGATTATGTATTGTGAAGTCTGCAGCGTATTTTATTTTGATATTTAACATAGTGAAACGTTAAATAATTGTGAATGAATGCAATAGAAGAATATAATCAGTAGCTGCAGTAGGATTCTATATTATAGAATTTTCACATGGTATTAGAGTTGTCAGATCCAAAGGAAGCAGGGTTAAAGAGCAGACTGTGCAAACCAGAAGCTTCAGAAGGGATGCAACACAAGAAAAAGAAAGCACAGATAAGTATGGCAAACTTAGATGTTATATCCTCTAGGTTAGAAGAGGATTGTGCATGCTTGTCAAGCTCAACATTTGCAGGAATCTGGTATATTGATAGCGAGGCTTCAGCTCATTTGACTGGAGTACAAGAATATTTCTCGAGCTATAGGGAGGAGCAGATGAACTTTCAAATCACTTTGGGGAATAGCATGAAATGCATTCCAGTTGGGAGAGGAACCGTAGTGTTTCAGACGGAAGCCGGAACCAGCGTCAAGGTCACAGATGTACTACATGTGCCGGGGCTTGGGATGAATTTAATCTCAGTATCCCAGTTGCAGGACAAAGGGTATGATGTATACTTTTTCGGGAAGAAGGCATATGTCAAGCACCCAAGCTGGAAGCAAACAAAGCAGATCGAAGTTAGGAGCAATAGACTATACTGGTTGCAACTTGAATCTTCGATGGCACTAATCGGTAGTAATCTTGAAGACAAGAAAGGGTTGAATGAACTTTGGCATAGAAGAATGGGGCACTTGCACCATGGTGCATTGAAGATGGTTAGAGAGACAGTTGTTGGGGTACCTGTTCTTAGCACTCAGCATGATGATGTATGCCGAGGATGTGTACTTGGGAAGTATGCTAAGGCAGCCTTTCCCATAAGTGAGAACTGGGCAGCAAGCATATTAGGACCGATACACTTAAATATCCGTGGACCAATGTCCACTAACACTCTCAAGGGTGGAAAATATTTTGTCACATTCATTGATGATCACTCCGGGAAGACTTGGATTTACTTCCTGAAGACAAAAGATGAAGTCTTTGAAAAGTTCAAAGAATTCAAAGCTCTTGTTGAAAATATGATGGGGACGAAAATCAAGACATTGCATTTAGATAATGGTGGAGAATACATAGATGGAGACTTCACAGATTTCTGCGCAAAGTAGGGCATGAGGAGGGAGTGGACTGCGCCATACAATCCCGAACAAAATGGTGTGGCAGAACGGAAAAACATGACAATTGTAGGCGGAACCAAGGCCATGTTATTCGACCTTGGATTGCCCAAATATTTATGGGCAAAATCCTGCAACACGACAGTGTACATCCAAAACAGGACTCCTCATAGAGCATTGAGGAAGAAGACTCCTGAAGAAGTTTTCACAGGGAAGAAACCGGAGGTAGGGAACCTTCGGATATTTGGTAGCATGGCATACTGTCATGTACCAAGCGAGAAGAGAAGTAAGCTTGATCAAACTGCAAAAAGGGGGTATCTTGTAGGATACAATGAAACCTCCAAGACATATAGGATCTATATTCCTAGTAGCAGGAAGGTTATGATAAGACGCGATGTTAAGTTCATGGAGGATAGAGCTTTTCAGAAATCGCGTGATATGCCAGCAGAGGATCAAACTGCAGAAGTTCCCTTGGTCCAAGAGCAGCAAGGGCACCAAGAAGGACAGACAGGAAGACAGACTTTAATACCCAGTACAGGTACTAACGTTTCCATAGAAGAAGATCCAGAGAATACTCAGTCTGAGGAACAATCGGATCAGGAGGAAGAGTTGAGAGAGCAGCCTTCCACCAGTGGTCGGATCAGCAGGGAAGCTCAGCAGATACTGAGGGACGCAGAAAACTTCATTGGGACTCCCAGGAGTGGGAAGAGGCAGCGTAGACAACCTGACAGGTACCAGGGTTTGGTTGCTTAGGTAGAAGAACCCTCCAGCTTCCAGGAAGCTATTCAACACTAGGTATGGATAGATGCCATGATAGAGGAGTATGCTTCAGTCATGACAAATGATGTCTGGGAAGTTGTGCCCAGACCTCAGAGCATATCAGTTGTTGGATCACGATGGATCTACAAGATCAAATATGCTGTAGATGGTAGCGTAGAGAAATATAAAGTTAGGTTCATGGCAAAAGGGTATGCTCAAAAGGAAGGCATTGACTATGAAGAGACCTTCGCACCTGTTGCCAGATATACCTCCATCTGGATTGTCGTATCCTTAACAACGCAGATGGGATGAGAGATTCATCAAATGGATGTCAAGACAACGTTCTTGAATGGAGAGATTGAGGAAGAGGTATATATCGAACAACCAGAGGGTTTTGAGACTCATGAAAGGAAGTCTCATGTATGCAGATTGAAGAAGGCCCTGTACGGGCTCAAGCAGGCTCCGAGAGCATGGTGTGGTCGAATAGATAGCTATTTGCAAAAAAAGGGGTTTGTCAAGAGTGACACAGAGCCCAATCTTTACTATTTGCTGGTAGAAGATGAGCCGTTAGTATTAGTACTATATGTAGATGATCTGTTTCTCATTGGATCATATAGGCTCATTAAGGATTGCAAACATCATCTAAGAGTAGAATTCGACATGAAGGATTTGGGGTTGATGCATTACTTCCTAGGATTGGAGGTCTGTTAGAAGAATGGAGATATCTTCATGGGACAGGAGAGGTATGCCATGGAAATTCTGAAGAGGTTTAGAATGCAGGATTGCAGGCCCATGGCTACACCCATGATCACCGATTGGAAAAAGATAGATGCATCAGAAGACGTAGAACTAGACCCCACCTTCTACAGACAACTCATTGGGTCATTAATGTATCTAGTTAACACCAAACCAGACATTTGCTTTGCTGTCAACACTCTTAGCCAGTTCATGGTGGAACCCAAAAGAGTGCACTGGGCAGCAGCAAGGCACATCCTGAGGTATGTGCGTGGAACAGTTGGATTTGGTATAAGGTATGGCCAAGGAGAGGATGTCAGACTCAGTGGATTCACAGACGCAGATTGCGCAGGAAGCTCAGTGGATAGGAAAAGTACGTTTGGGAATTGTTTCAACGTTGGATCAGGAATGGTGTCCTGGTGCACAAGGAAACAGAAGTCAGAAGCATTGAGCACAACTGAAGCAGAGTATATGGTAGCTAGTACAGCTACATGTGAAGCCATCTAGCTTCAGAAACTTCTTTTGAGTCTATTCAGGAGCAGGATGGAGCCGACTAGCATTTACTGTGACAATCAGAGTTGTATCAAACTCTCTGAAAATCCAGTATTTCATGATTAGTCCAAACATATTGACATCAGGTGTCATTTTATCAGATACTGTGTTCAGCGTGGGGTAGTACGGCTCCAGTACATTCCCATAGGAGAACAGACAACAAATATACTCACTAAATCTCTGGGGAGGATTAAGTTCACTCAGTTCAGAGAACAGTTGGGTATGACTGAAAATCCATTTCAGTAGTCAATGGGTCTTTAGCATGTTGTTGAAAGAGGGAGTTGCAGTACAGTGGCAGTTGGCAGCAGCATGCAGGGCCAACAACACTTCAGATGCAACATTTGAGCACTGTTGATGGACAATAGTGTCAGACATTAGCAGCTCAGCAGTAGATGTTACAATATCCAGAGCAGTACATTGTGTTGTATGCTAGAACACTTTCCTCGCTAAGAGAGAGTGTTGATCTATGGTAGCATCGGGTGTGTTCTAGCCTTGAGATTTTACATATAGGCTATGACTCGTGTATTCCACAATACCCAGAAAATGTTTTGGGAGATTCCTCTCATAAATGATTTAATTAAATTAATTAATCTTTTTTTAATGGTTTCTTAAGTCTAAACTTAGGGAAACTGATTAATTAAAGTGTATTAGTTGAATCACGTGAGAATCTTCTAGATAAAGGCACAGATCAACTCTCAGTTAATCTTAGCCCTTGATTATGATTTAATCTTGGCCATTGATGAGTCGGTGAAAGATTATAAAGGAGAGCTCGATGGGCATTTGGGACACACATCAGACGGAGAAAGAATCCAAGGATCAATTTCTTCAAGTCTAAGGAAGAATCGAAGTGGTTCTAGATTGTAGAGAGGGGAAGGAGAATTCTTCAGGAGGAAGAGTTCTAAAGGCGAGAGAGTACAGGAAGAGAAGGAAGGAGGGAGCCACTAGCAGCTGCGCAGTGATAGCCAAGCAGTAGTTACGCTGGGCCAGCAAAAAGCAACAGAGGGAGTTCGATTTCAGTTGGAGAAGAGCAGCTGAGGGTTCATTCAATTTCCGGAGGAAGTTTTCTGGAGGAGAACACTGTAGTCTCACCCAGCGGTAAGCACTGAGGCAGACATAAGCTGCAGTAGCAGCAGTAACGCAGTGACAACGTAGGGGATGCAGTCACTGCGCAAAGTTCACGCAAAGCTACTCAGAGCAAGTGCAGGTTAGTGTCGGAACTTTGTGGTAGAGTGAGAATTGTCTCACTATTCTGTTCCTATAAGATTTCTTCATGTGATTGATAGAGATTCGAGAATCACAATCACACATTTGTACTCAAACTTCTGCATAATAAAGAAACCATCACATCTGTTGCACTGGTTTCCCACATTGGGTTTTTCTGGGGACGATTGTCCAAAAATAACGGTGGCTATGTGTGAATACTTGTGATATTTCTTTCATATTGATTATGTATTGTGAAGTCTGCAGCGTATTTTATTTTGATATTTAACATAGTGAAACGTTAAATAATTGTGAATGAATGCAATAGAAGAAATATAATCAGTAGCTACAGTAGGATTCTATATTATAGAATTTTCACAGTATTAAGGAAAGACTTGGGGTCATTTGGAGAACACACACACGGAGGCAGAGCACTGAGACTAAGCTGGAATTGTAGGGCGTGGTTTGCTAAGAGTTTCCAGAAGTGTTTCAATTGCAGCGAAGGGTAGTATTGGCTAAGGGAACGATCTGATCCCAGAGCCAAGAGTCAGCAAGAGGCAGAGAAGCAGCAACCAGGAGTAGCGCAGAGGAAGCAGAGGCTACGCAACATAGAGAAAGCAGAGGCTACGCAACGCAGAGGGTTTTAACCGCTACGCAGGTGCTACATAGGCCCAGAAAGGGCAACGCAAAGGCAGCAGGAGGCCATCCAGGCCAACCAGGGCAGCGTAAGGACTGCGTCATCCAGTCTGGGGTTACACAGCCCTCTCCTGAGCATGGGCAGGGGCATGTAGAGGCTAGCAGGGCTGACGTAGGCAGCTTTAGAGAAATAATGGGGTTTCTAGAGGCAGAAAGGGGTTGAGTTCTGTAAATCCCATTTGAGGGTGTGAATCAGTCCAGTTTTTCTGTCTCCAAAACAAAGGTATTGCTGCAAATCTTGTATTTCTCTGTCGGGTTAACCAGTAAGGTGCCCAGATTTGCTGTACTTCGAATCTACTTAATAATATAAACCCTCCAGCAGCCAGAAGACTGGTTTTCCGGCATTGGGTTTTTCTGGGGACAGTTGTCCAGAAAATCCTGTGTCACTTTGTCATCGTGCATGTATTCAGTTCAGATTTGTATCTGTGTAGGTTGTTAATGTGTTTACTTCGATGTTAATGCTGAATATTTCAGATTAATAACTTGATTAAATAGGAGAAGTATAACGAGATTTAATAGTAGGGTTTATGCATAAGTAATATTCAGAAATTTTCACATGGTATCGGAGTGATTGCAGATCTAGCTAAATCATCAGCAAGAAGACTGAAGAATCTTTGCTGCAGGAAGTAGCAGCAGCCGCAGAAAGTCGGACTAGAGAGGACATCGCAGCAAAAGAGGGAAGCAGAGCCACGTAGAGACCAGAGTGACACAGTCCCCACTCAGTCTCCTTGCAGGCCCACGTACTTACTGCGTAGAGGCAGCGCAAAGACAGCGCTGGGACTGTCTACTCACGCAGAGGCCAGCGAGGGTGACGCAATCTTGAGGCTGTGGCTAATTCATAAGTGTTGGAAGCAGCGTTGTAGAGCTTCAGTAGTTGCTGGTGGGGTTAAATTTCTGAAGATTCAAAATTTAGCCTAAGCACAAGTTGACAAAGAGCGGGAGGAGAACAACTTCTCAGAGGATTTCCAGCCAAAAAAATCTACAGATCGATTAGAGGATCGAAGAGAGCTGATTCGTTGTGTTTGGTAGATTTCCAGGGAGGAAATCAGTTGTCAGAGGGAGCAGAGGGTGCCTTTTCGCCAAGGACCCTAGATCTAAGCTTCAGTTGAGAAGTGGGGAGAGGAAGAATCTGTTCCGACAGAGCAGATCTGAGCAGATGGCACCTCATGGACTACGTGATTAGGATAGGTTGGACGGTCTGTCCAACTTTGCAGTCTGGAAGGCCAGAATCTTGGTGGTCATAGAGGCATACGGTCTGAGGGAGCATGCAGAAAAAGTCTTGGCCACGCCAACCGATACTCTTCTCCTAGCGAAGCATAATGAAGCAGCAACACATGCCAAGCGCTTCATCGTGGACGGGGTTAAGGATCATGTTGTACCACATATAGCTGATAAGAAGATGGCTAATGAGATGCGGAAAGCCTTAACCGCCCTATATGAGGGTAGATTTGTCCAGAGAAGAATGCTTCTGGAGAACCAGATGCAGCTATTCATGATGGCCAAGGGAGAAGAAATTGAGCCCTTCATTTTCAGACTACAGGCGATCAGGGATTAGTTTCCTGCCATGGGAGTGAAAGTGGAGGATGATGTGATGGTGAGGACTGCACTGAATGCGGTCACAGAGGACTGGGAAAAATTTGTCCAAAGTATCTTGGGCAGAGCAGACCTTCCCAACTGGGACAGTATGTGGGCGATCCTCCATCAAGAAGAACTCTGTCGTTTCACCAAGAGGTAGCATAGCACCAGATCCAGTAAGGTGAAGAAGGAAGAGGAAGAAGGTGCAGCCTTGGCATCAAAGAGGCAGCAATGCAGGAAGAAGCGTGATCTATCCAAGATCAAATGTTCCCAGTGCAGCGAATTAGGACATTTCGCCAGCAATTCTCCTCAGAAGGACAAGGAAGCTTCTACCTCCAAGGCTGCTGTGGCAGACGATGGTTTCGAAGATGACGTAGCCATGAGCACTCATGAACCGAGAAAGTGGGGTGACATGGAGCAGCTACAGAGTGGTGGCGGGATCCTTGAGTAGCCCAACTCTTGGATCACATCCGTGCTACGGGAGCCTTAAGACAGTAGCGGGACAAGTGGAGCAGTGGGTGCAGAGAGTCATAGATGGAGCAGAGGCAGAGCTGAATTCTGAGAGGGAGCATCGCAGTGCAGATGCAGCAACAGGGTGGCAACGCAGCACAGAGGGGCGGATGTGACTTCAACAGCGCAGTGCAGGCTGGCTTACACAGAGCAGAGCTGTAGTAGCGCAGTGGCTTCAGGAAAAAAGCGCAGAGCAGTAGCCTATGGAGCTTCAGTGATGAGGATGCAATCCAACTGACTTGTCTGTCAAATATTGGGCAGGAGTTTTTCAGTTGTTTCTCTTAGCAACTGACTTGCAGTGCAACAACTGGCATCACAATACAGTAGATTGAGAGGGAGCTGCAGTACAAATGTGGAAATGATGGTGGTAGCGTCATGGGCAACAGTACGGGAGAGAAACAAAAATGTAGTGTTGAAGGGCAGCAGGCCAAGCATCAATGCAGATAACCACACCAGAGATCAATGCAACATTCGGGGTGAAGTGTTGCGCTAGAGCACATTCCTCGCTAAGAGGGAGTGTTGAGTTTTTTGATGTGTTGGGGTAGCTTCGAATGTGCTCTAGCTCCCAAAATTTGTGGAGGGACTAGAGTACATGAGATCTCCAAGACCCAGAAAGGGATTTGAGAAATTCCATCCAGTTTGGGAGATAATTAATTAATTAATATTTTTAATTAAGGACCCTAAGTCTAAATTAGGAAAATTAAAATATTAAAGGTAATTAATTTAAACATGCGATGGAAATGACTTAAGTCACACGGATGAAGCTTTCTTTTAATCTTAGCCATCGATTCAAGATTAGATCATGGTTGTTGGTTTCCTAATGAGAAAAGTATAAATGAAAGGCTTGGGGTTAGTTGGAGAACACACACACAGAGGCAGAGCACTAAGACTAAGCTGGAATTCTAGGGTGTGGTTTGCTGACAATTTCCAGAAGTGTTTAAGCTGCAGCGAGGGTTAGTATTGGCTAAGGGGATGATCTGATCCCAAAGCCAAGAGTCAGCAAGAGGCAGAGAAGCAACGACTAGGAGCAGCGTAGAGGAAGCAGAGGCTATGCAGTAGCTGCACAACGCAGAGGGTTTCAGCCGCTACGCAGGTGCTACGCAGGCCCAGAAAGAGCAAGCACAGAGGCAGCAAGAGACCATCCAGGCTTACGTAGGGCCAGCCAGGGCAGCGTAAGGACTGCATCATCCAGTCTGGGGTTACGCAGCCCTCTCCTGAGCAATGCAGGGGCACACAGAGGCTAGCAGGGCTGACACAGACAACTTCAGAGTAGTGCTGGGGTTTCTAGAGGCAGAAAGGGGCTGAGTTTTGTAAATCCCGTTTGAGGGTGTGAATCAGTCCAATTTTTCTGTCTCCGGAACAAAGGTATTGCTGCAGATCTTGTGTTTCTCTGTCGGGTTAACCAGTAAGGTGCCCAGATTCGCTGTACTTAGAATCTACTTAATAATATAAACCCTCCAACAGCTAGAAGACCGGTTTTCCCGCAATGGGTTTTTCCGGGGAAAGTTGTCCAGAAAATCCTGTGTGTCACTTTGTCATTGTGCATGTATTCAGTTTAGATCTGTATCTATGTAGACCGTTAATGTGTTTACTTCGATGTTAATGCTGAATATTTTAGATTAATAACTTGATTAAGTAGGAGAAGTATAACGAGATTTAACAGTAGGGTTTCTGCATAAGTGATATTCATAAATTTTCACACGTATGCTCGGAATGTTTCGCTGCAAAACACCCCCTGAAACCGGATGGAACTCCTCTCCTGAGCGGGCACTCGAAGTCCCCCGAGCTAGAGGTCGAGATCTCCGCTCGGAAATCTCTGTTCTAAACAACACTTGTAGACTCGGCTAAACAACTCAAGCATTGCTACAGTGAATAAGACAGAAAATAGGCGATGAATGAATGAGGAATGAGTTGCTCTCATCCTCTTTTGTCCAAGCTGAGCCTCGAACGTTCCCCTGGGCCCACATGGACTGCGTTGCCCCTCCTTCGGCCTATCTCTGCGCTGCCTCTCCCATGCTGCCACTAGGACATTGCCTCATTCGAGTGGGTGGCCACATGGACCCCACTTTAGCTTCAATATTTGCCTCTAGTGACTTTAGGAAAGTAAATTAGCTGCATGGTTTATTTGTGGGTCCCCTTACCCACTTTATTTCTGCTGAACATTAGAAAAAGGCAAAATTAATCAAAATTAATATTTAAATTAACTGACTGCGAATTTGGAATATTACAATCCCACCTGGGTCCCAAAAATAGTTTGGCCCTCGAGCCCCTCCGATAACCCACCATCCTTGTTGAACTATGGCCGTGGATATATCCCGACACCTAACCCGCTCTATCGGGTGGCAGCTCAGTACCTCTCGCCATCCAATCCCAAAGGAGGGATTGAATGTACAATCTCTTGTGAAAGGAACCAACCCTCCAGGCTGATGCAGTGGCATACTCAGCTCATGTCGCTTAGTCCTGCTACCCTGGTCATCCCCTCTGGTATGTCTAGACAACTTTGCCTCTCTCAATCCAATGTGTAGGGGTGAGCCAATAACGCTCTAGACCCTGTCAGTGTGCCTCTGAAGCAAATTGTGTTGAAATCCCAATGTGTGGTCTCTAGGCTGCCCCTCATCAATGGCTAGCCCAAAGGATGGCTGCACATCCTCCTCCATCATGGGCTTAACATGCGCCTCCAACTGCTCCTCCATAGACAACCCAACATGCAAGACCTTCTCATCAGTCAGCTATAGGTGGTTGTCGTCCTGAAGCTCTGTCATAGACCTAGATGCCTCATCAACGGGTACCTCAAGAATGGATGTGTGCTCAATTGTCTCCACCAATATGTATACTGGGGCTACCAAAGGAAGCTCCAACAGGGGCGACTCCTGCATCACACTAGGTGTATCCTCGTGCTCCTTTTGCGTGCCATTAGCCTCATGCTCAACTGGTTGGAACGTATCTAGATGAACTCCCTCCTCCATGGGTAAGTTCTCTCTCATGTCGTCACTACCTCTGCCTCCCATCTTCGTCTCTACAATATTAATACTAGTGTTTCGTTCAAGAATCATGCTCCTCTTATTTTCTTCACCTGCAGGTCGACAATTACTGTTTCTTCTTGCTGCCTTCGCTGGCAACTACCCTTCGAGCTGCCCCACAAGTCTCTCGATGCTCCTAGTAACATTTTCAAATTTCTCCCGCTGAGACATTTTTGGGCACGAGTTCAATATGGATTCTGGACAGTAATGTGGGACTATTGTTTTAGCCTCCAGAATTTCAGTCCATAATAGCACTTGAGCTTTTGCATGATTTAGACCCACAGTTGGCCAAATTCATGCTTTGATACCATGGTAATGTTCCTAACGAAAATATACAATGGTACACAAAGCAAACATAACAAAAATACACATAAAATTTGCACACAAATCAGAGACCCAATATAGAGCCAACAAATGCGTTGTTCTAAGCCATTTTATTATAAAATCATGGGGTTATAATCTGATATTTGGAAAGTGTGCACACGAGCTTGCCCAAGGCAAGATAGAAAAGCCCAAGTGATGAAATCAAATTCCCCAACTGCTGCGTAGCTATCCCCTATACGGCTCTGCGCTGATCACCTAAAAACCAAACTGCTGGCTGTGAAGAATGGTTGATTTGATTGTCTTTCGGTGCTCATAAAATTCCAAGAAATTAACCCTGGTCTCTCCTCCAATAACCCACGAAAACCCATAAAGGGTTTGGCCAAGTGCTGACCCCAGAATTTCGGCCCAATTTCCCCTAGCTCCTCTAGCTGCTAGCTAAGTTAGGATCCCTGTTTGACCCCTCAAATCTGCCTAGAAAATTCTGCCAAATTAATTCTGGCCTCTCCACCCAATACCCAGAATAACCCATGAAGGAATTGGCCAATGATTGACCTTGGAAATTCGACCCTCTTTTCCCTCAATGGCTCTACTGCTGGGTAATTCGATCCCTCCACAAAATACCTAAAATAACCCATGAGGGAATTGGCCAATGATTGACCTTGGAAATTCGACCCTCTTTTCCCTCAATGGCTCTACTGCTGGGTAATTCGATCCACTTGTCAATCCTGCTGCAAAGAGTCCCAGTAATGACTGCAATCTCCCACAAAACACTTCGCTAGACTCGTCCTCAAGTTTTAGGCCCAAGCTCCATTCTCTTCTCAAGAACGGAGTGTGACTCTTCCAAGGACTGTGCAGTCACTGCTCTGTTACTGCTGAAACCCTCCACAAACTCAAGTTCCCTGCTGCTGCTACGAAATGGAATTGGTAGGACTCCCTCCTTGGGCTGGCACTCAAAGTCCATTGAAGCAAGTGTTGAGGTTTCTGCTCGAAAACACTCGTGTGTTGAAAAACACTTGCAGACTTGGCTTCAGCTCAAGCGTGCTATGTCAAAGACAATTTTTGCAAATGATCATGAATGAGCCAAATGAGTGCCTCTTGCTCTTTTTGTCAAAGAGCCTCCAAAATGCCCATGTGGGCCCGACTTGACTTTCCCCCACCAACTTCGCTGCAATGAGAGGGTACTTCCTCATGTGGGCCGTAATTCTCCATGGGTGGCACCCACGCTCCACTAAGGCCGCAATAATTCCCTCCAACTCTAATGTCCGGGCTTGCTTAAAGTCCAAAATACATGTGCGGCCTCTAAACTCACATTCCGTAAGTGCAAACATGAATTAAAACAAAATTTGCCAAAATTGATATTTCACTTAGCAATAATGCTAAGTGCGAATATCACAACAGAGTTTGACCCTGATGAGGATATTGGTCTTTATTTGGATTTAGGGATGGAGACATTACTTGAACATAATGTTTAGTTAAATGCAGATCCACTAGTATCAAGCCCAACCCCAAGTCCTCTAGTTGTAGGCACTCCCTTTACTCAACCACAACGCAGGCGCATAACTCGTCTATCTCAGCGTGCCGCTGCTACACGGACGCCTGCTAGTGCTACTATTTCTACAATTGCAGTTGGAGATCTTGATGAGGAGGAGGGGCCATGGGTTTCCCCGTATGACATTGATTCAGAGTCTGATCCAAATGATGTTGGCTTCTCTAGCAATAGTGACTAGTGACTAGTGATGTTTTGTTGCAGAGGCCATTTAGAGCCTCCTTGGTTATGTGTTTTTGTTCTGATCTCTATATTTTCCATGTATTGGACAATGCACTGGGTGCCATTTTGATATAATAGATATATTCATGAGCATTCTTTGATCATATGTTGTCTTATCTCTATATTCTAATGCTTTGAGTTTGGAAACATGAATGAAAATCTTTAAAATTATGTTTTTTCATAAAAAAATAAATATTTAATATATTTTTGACAAAGACCGAGTCATTGAAATCAACTAGGCCGAGTCGATACCGAGTTGGAGTCGGATTCGGAGTTGGAGTCGGAGTCGACCCTCGGCCGGTTCCAAATCGGAGTTGGAGTTTTAAAACTATGTTCGTAATAAAATAATTTAGCCAAATGTGCTTAAATTATTCCCAAACACACTTTTACAAAGACTCGATATAACACTAGGACTCACCTAAGACCTTGTCAATGAATTCCACCCTAGCTTTGGGGTTTAAGCTGGAAGAAAAACTCTGCCAATTATCCGTGTTTAGAAACACACAATTTGGTGAGGTTAAAATGTTAAATTTTCAATCTGAAAATACTATTGCAGTGATTGATTTATTTCACCTACTTATTTATAATAAGTTATTTACAGATGCTTTAGTAAATTTTGAAATCGATACAGCTGCAACATTCACTTTAATCTTTAAAGTAGAAGAAGAAAAGAATAAGTATATCACAATAGAAACAACCACATGAACACAATTATTTTTGGACAATTGTCCCCAGAAAAATCCAATGCGGGAAAACCGGTGCAACAGAGGGGGGTTTATATTAATCTTCAGCAGTGAAAAGATCGTTTACAGAATATATGACGAGCATATGTTTAGCATACACCTGAGATGAATTTTCCGAACAATTAGGTAGAATTCCCGATGCACGGAAGGTACTTCTCCTCCCTCTACATTACTTTGCGTGGCCCCTCTGTGCAGTCACTGTGCTGGACTGCGTCACTCTGCGTGGCCCGTCTACGCAGTCACTGCACTAGACTGCATCACTCTGCGTGGAGGGCCAGTGCTGCTGTTCAACATTTCCTGCTCTGCGTCTTCTGCCTTCCTTCTCTTCGACTCTGCTGACCTCTCCCTCCCCCTTCTGTCTCTGCAACCCAGCCTCTACACCCTCACCCTCTGAAATCGAACTCTCTTACTTCAAAATCGATTTCCTTTGGGTACTGAGAATGTGCTCGGCTTACTTTCCAAATGACCCTCAAGCCTTCTCTTATAGTCTTCTCGTTGATGAATCAACGACTCAGATTATATCCTTAATCAATGGTTCAGATTAAAAGATGACTTGATCTTCATTTTCTAGAAAATTCGCACTCTGCTTTATTAATACCCTTTAATTATTTATTTTCCCTAAGTTTAGACTTAGGGATTACTTTAAAATAATTAATTATTTTAATAAAGCATGATCCTAGTGGAATTTCCACAAACTATTTCTGGGTTATCTGGAATACTGATGTCTAAGCCTCCTCCCAAAATATGAGACTTGGAACACTTTCCAATGCTACAAAATCAACACTCCCTCTTAGCGAGGAAAGTGTTTTAGCAAGGTACCAACTGTATCTGCTTTGACCTGAAGCATTTGCTGCGTTGCTGAAGTCTTGGCTGCTACCCCTCAACTCTGCGCTGCTGGCCTCTGTATTGCTGCCTGTGACATCACCTCTGCCACTGCCTCATCCGTACTACAATTTCCTCTGAATCTGAAGACCACCCATTCCTCTACTGGAAAGGGTTCTCGACCATCCCCATGCTTTCTCTGAGGTAAGTAAACTTAATCTTACCCAGAGCCTTTATGAGGATATCTACCACCTATTCTCCTGTAGGAGTGTACCTCAACTGTACAACTTCATGTTGGACATAGTCTCTGATGAAGTAGCACCTAATGTCAATGTGCTTCGACCGGTCATGAAACACAGGATTCTCAGAGAGCTTGATGCAACTCTGATTATTACACAAAATTCCGGTTGGTTCCATCCTCTTCTTGAGCAAAGTTCAAGAGAAGTTTCCGAAGCCATATGGCCTCGCACGAAGCTGAGCTTGTAGCCATATATTCAGCCTCGACTGAGCTCAGTGCCACGGACTTCTATTTCCTATTGCACCAGGAAGTCATTCCTGATCCAAGACTGAAACAATACCCAATGGTACTTTTTCGATCCATTGGGCTTCTAGCCCAATTTGCGTCAGTGAACCCGCTCAACTGGATTTCATTGGCTTTGGTGTACTTCAACCCATACTCGACTGTCCCCTTCAAATATCTGAGAACATGTTTGGCTGCTGCCTAGTAAGCCCTCCTTGGTTCCACCATGAACTGGCTGAGGGTATTCACTGCATAACAGATGTCTGGTCTAGTATTGACCAGGTACATCAATGATCCTATGAGTTGCCTTTACAAGGTAGGGTTAGCCTCATCATCCTCGGGCGTGTCTATCTGTAATATTCCTAATTAACAATGGCTAATTGGAATATTCGATTTTGCTCAATTTTGCCTTATACAGTTATTTTATAAATAAAAGGTGAGTAGAGGGGGAATAACTCACTTTAGAAATAAAAGTTCACTCCCTAGTAGCACAACGTTGTAACTTAAGTGAACCAAGGGGGGCAAAAGGACCACGTAGGGAAGGGGCCCACGTGAACACTTGGAGAGACAACGCAGGTTGAGTTGGTAGTGTGGGGGCCAAGGAGGCTACGTTGGATGAGAGGCCTAGGGTTTGAGAGAGAGAGGCCAACGTTATATAAGGAGGAGAGCCTCGTCATTTGGAGCATTCGATGTTATGATATTGCGCTGGTCAGTCGACTTCTTGAGCGCGTTGTTGTTTAGCCTGTCTGCAGCACTATTTAGTGCAATGAGTGTCTCCGTTCGGAGATCTCACCCTCAGCCCCAAGGGACTTCGAGTGCCTGCTCGGGTGAGATTTTCTCTTCAATATTTTGGTAGGAGGATCGAGTTTTTGTTTATGGAGGAGCTTCTCTTCTAGACACTGTGCAGTCCTGAGAGGGAGGACGCAGTTCACTTGGTGGGGAGTTTGGTTTGATCTTGTTTGGAGGATTCAGGCTCTAAGATTGAGCAAGTGGCCAGCCCTTGCCCATTGGAGATTTTTGGTGGAGTTTGAGGCTGTATTTTGGAGTGTTCTCTGTGTGGGCAAAAGGCCAGCAGCCTCGAGGGACAGCGTTAGATCCCAAGGAGGTAAGCGAGGGGTCGACTATTGCGAAAATCTTTCCGGGCTTTTCCGGTTTGATAAGTAGAGGTCGATTCCGCAGTTTTAGCATTTTTCGAGGTGGGAGCAGCCCTGGACCATATGATCCCGAGAGCAAGAGGCCAGCCTCGCAGTTTGGACGTTGCATCACCTGGCAAAACCTGCTTTCAGGTCACTCGAGAGCTTTTTCTTCACTTGTTCTGCAAGTCTAGGTGCCATCACTCTGATCACCTATTGTACTCATTTCTATTCTCAGTATAATAAAATGGCTTGGCATTCTATCTATATTTCTTGAGTATCTGTTTATGTCTACATTGCTATTATATGCTTGCACTACTGTTATTTTTATCTATCAGAGCATTACTGTTAGTATACCACTTGGTGTGTTTACCCCATACTCTTAGACAGAGTCTGGAAAGGGCCAGGTAGCCTCCAGATCTCACCCTCTTTTCAGAGGTGACATATCTAGTAAACGCCCTCCCAGTCCATCTCTGGTTGGAGTTTGTTGTGTTTGAGAGATATCCCTGAAAAGGGATATTACAGTGGTATCAGAGCATAGTTTTGGCTCAGCCTGTGGAGCTAGTTGTCTATGACACTAGGGGTGAAGCCCTACATTTGTTACAGAGGCAAGAAGTACAGAGATATTGAGCGTAGGTTGGAGAACACCTACGGAGAGAGGGACTACGTTCGGGTGGTGGACGCAGAACAGGAGGAGCTTGTGATAGACGCAGAGTAGGAGGAGCCTGTGGTAGATGCAGAGCAGGGAGAGCCGATGGCAGATGACAGTGATGCAAAACAGTTTGGGGAAGCGCTCCTCAGATCAGTACAGGATTTGGCGAGGCAAATCGAGGTGATGGGGCAGAGATTCACCGCTGTGGAGGCTAGACAGCGTGAAACCCCAAGGGGTTTCTAGATTGGTGAGGGATCGGGTACATCCCACCATTTTCCGGAGCGTATTGCCACTCAGCGTGATGCTACCCAGCACCAGGCATCACATGCACCTACACACTCTACCATGCCCATTTTTCTGGGCACAGACATAGGGGCAGGAGCCCAGCAGGAGGCAGAGCCCAGCCATATGGGCGATTATTTTGCAGAGTATCAGGCCTATGGGCAGGAGTTCAGGGATGCTCTCTCGTTCAGAGACTTTGTTCAGCGCCAGCGGGACAGTAGACCCTGCGACCATCATAGAGGGCACCGGCATTATCATGATGGAGATATGCACCGCACAGCTAGCAGATTCCACTTGCCTACGTTTGATGGTTCATCGAACAGTTCAGCAAAGTCTTGGGTGGAGAAGCTGGACATCTATTTCCAGCTCAACCAGATGTTAGAGACAGAGGCCATCAAGGTGGCGGCATTACATTTGTATGGTGAGGCCCAACACTGGTGGTTCCATGGGATGGTTACACTCGAGCATTCCATAGTGACGACATATGCCGAGTTCACCAGGAGATTGATAGAGAGTTTTGACCGGAGGGATCCGGAACAACACTTTGTTGAGCTGACGAGGCTCAAACAGACTGGGAGTCCAGAGGCATACATTGCAGACTTCTTGAGGGTTTTAGTGATGGTGCCAGATCTATCCGCGGCACGGATGATCTACATGTTTGTTGAGGGGTTAGCAGAGCCACTTCGGGTTCTAGTCAGATCTACTAGACCAGCCACACTCCAGGATGCTATTAGCAGGACCCGAGATTTACAGGATGCCTTACCCAGGACCCGGACACCTTACCCCCAGAGACAGGCTTTCCAGCCCAAGGGGAAGGATGTGAGGATTCCGCCTCCAAAGGGGAATCCAGGACGGGCACAGGTTGATGATGATGCCAAGAGGGAGCTGAAGAAGAAGCGGTTGTGCTTTACCTTTCAGGAGCCGTGGGCACCGGGACATAGATGTGCTGCTGGCAAAGCACATTTTATTAAGGTCTTCTCCGAGAGCAGCGGGGAAGAGGATGAGGAGGATGACGTGGAGGCAGGAGACAGTCATGCAGCGCAGGACCCTTTGCCACCTCCAACACCAGCAGCAGGTGATGCGGCTTTTGCACCTACAGGAGGGGCCCTTGCAGCATTGCGAGGAGTTCCCAAGTATTTGACGCTGCGCGTACGGGGGACAGTACGTGGCCAGCGAGTATCAGTTTTGGTTGACAGTGGGGAAACCCACAACTTCATCGATGCACAGATGGTTGAGCGGAGAGGTATACAGACAGAGAGTTTCGATGGATTTTTAGTTTTGGTCCCAGGAGATCAGACCATGGTGTGTGCTCGTTATGTTCCAGAGTTATCAGTGACGATGGGCACCTACACACTGATTGACCACTTTTTCGTGGTCAATATTCCGGACACCAACATGATACTGGGTGTTTAGTGGCTTATCACTCTAGGGAAGGTCACGACAGATTGGAAGGCCCTAGAGATGGAGTGGGATGATGAGAAGACAGGGAGGCATGAGAAGATACGGGGACAACACACATATCCGCCTCAGACTGTTTCGGCTCATCGGATGGAGGTAGTCTTCCGGAAGGGAGACGTAGAGTGGGCAGTGGAGCTGCGTGCATCAGAGGTAGGGACTACAGGGCAGACGGTGCACCCAGAGATACAATCCACCCTTGACAGGTATGCCACAGTGTTTGGGGAGATTCCGCCAGGATAGCCTTCGGACCGGGGGTTTGAGCACACCATTGAGCTTGAGCAGGGCATACAGGTAGTGATTACTACCCCCTATAGGCATCCCAAGGCCTATCGGGATGAGATTGAGCGGGCCATCTAGGAGTTGTTGGCTCTTGGGCACATTCGGTCAAGCACGAGTCCTTTTTCTTCTTCCGTGGTGTTGGTGAAGAAGAAGGACGACACATTGAGGATGTGCATTGACTACAGAGACCTGAACAAGAAGACCCTGAAGAACAGGTACCCCATACCCAGGATCGATGAGTTGATGGATGAGTTGAGAGGAGCACAGTTCTTCTCAAAGATTGATTTGAGATCTGGGTACAATCAGATTGGCGTGAGGGAACAAGACATTCCCAAGACCGCCTTTAGGTGTCACTATGGGCACTTTGAGTTTTTGGTGATGCCCTTCGGGCTAACCAACGCCCCAGCGACATTCTAGTCCTGCATGAATCACATCTTCCGCAGACACTTGAGGAAGTTTGTGTTGGTGTTCTTTGATGATATCCTCATTTACAGCAGGACTTGGGAGGAGCATCTCTAGCACATTGAGACAGTATTGTGCATTTTGGAGGAGCAACAGTTCTATGCCAAGCTCTCCAAGTGTGAGTTTGGGTTGATGGAGATGCTGTACTTGGGACACATCATAGGGGTGGACGGAGTGAGAGTCCACGAGGAGAAGATCAGGGCCATCAGAGATTGGCCAGAGCCGAGGAACGTGATAGAACTTCGGGGATTCATTGGCATTTGTACTTATTACAGGAAGTTCGTCAAGAGTTTCTCACAGTTTGCTGCACCCCTGACAGATCTGACGAGGAAGGGGGCATTCAGTTGGTCGGATACAGCGCAGCGAGCCTTTGACAGGCTCAAGGAGGTGATGAGTAGCTGCCCAATGCTTGCATTGCCGGATTTTACGCAACCGTTTGTTTTGGAGTGTGATGCGTCGGGAGATGGGATCGGCGCAGTATTGATGCAGGGAGGTCACCCTATAGCCTTTGAGAGCCGGAAGCTCCTTCCACACGAGAGGTTGTATTCTATATACGACAAGGAGATGTTGGCCATCATGCATGCATTGGCCAAATTTCGGCAGTATTTAGTGGGTAACAGGTTCAGGGTGAGGACTGATCACAACAACCTCAGGTTCTTTTTGGAGCAGAAACAGCTACAGGAGAGGTAGCAGAAGTGGATCAGTAAGATCCAGGCATATGACTTTGAGATTGAGTATGTCAAGGGTAAGAACAACGTGGTAGCAAATGGCCTTTCACGTAGGCCAGCCACATTGTCTCTTATGAGCTTGGACACAGACTGGAGGGCTCGACTTTTAGTGGAGTACTCCAAGGACAGATTTGCATGTGAGGTTCTGGATGGTCAGGTGGCGGATGACAGGTACAGGGTGGTCGATGAGATCATCTACTACAGGGACCGGATCTTCTTGACTGAGGGATCTCAAATCAAGAAGAAGATACTTTAGGCATCACATGATTCACCATTGGCCGGCCATCAGGGGTTTACCAAAACCTACAGGGCCATCAGAGAGAGGTTCTCATGGAAGGGCCTCAAGGAGGACGTACTCCAGCACATCAGGGAGTGCGATGTTTGCTAGAGGAACAAGGGGGAGATGAGCCATCCCACAGGATTATTGCAGCCTCTTCCCATTCTAGAGGGGAAATGGGAGAATATTTCGATGGACTTCATCATAGGGTTGCCCATGGTGCAGGGAAAGGATTGTATCTTTGTCGTCGTTGATCGATTGACGAAGTATGCACATTTTTTCGCCATATCCGCACACTGCACAGCAGCGCAGGTGGCCGAGCTGTTTTTCAGAGAGGTCTTCAGGCTACATGGTCTTCCTAAGACCATCATCAGTGACAAGGACAGCCGCTTCATGGGCAGATTTTGGCAGGAGTTTTTTCGGTTGGTGGGGACGGAGTTGACACCGAGTACCAGTTATCACCCACAAACGGACGGGCAGACGGAGATAGTTAACAAGTGGCTGGAGGGCTACTTGCGTAACTATGTCAGTGGGCAGCAGCAAGCATGGCTGAAGTGGCTGCATCTGGGGACTACTGCTACAACACTACACATCACATGTCCATTGGTATGTCCCCATTCTACGCTTTATATGGGTATCATTCTTTGTCTTTTGCTGATGTGATGTTTGGTGCTAGCAAGGCTCCGAGAGCCAAGATTTGGATCCAAGAGAGTCAGGATATTCTTCGAGCTCTCAAGGATAATATGGCTACAACGCAGAACCAACAGAAGCTGTATGCTGACCGGGGTCGGGTGGAGAGATAGTTTGAGGTAGGGGACTTGGTCTACCTACGATTACAGCTATACCGACAGTCGTCATTGAAGCAGAAGGGAGCTGAGAAGCTCAAGCCCCGCTTTTATGGGCCATACAGGGTGATACGCAGGATTGGACAGGTTGCATATGAGTTGGAGCTGCTCCAAGGCAACAAGATTCATAACATTTTCCATGTATCATGCTTGAAGAAGGCATTGGGGCAGCAGGTGACAGTGACAGATGAGCTACCACCCACGGATGATGAGGGGCATTTGGTGTTGCAGCCAGAGGCCATTATTGATACCAGGGAGAGGCAGCTACGGAGCAGGACGGTATGGGAATTCTTGGTGAGGTGGAAGAATATGCCGGATGAGGATGCCACTTGGGAGAGCGAGAAAATTTTGCAGCATCCATCACTTCAGTTGCTTGAGGACAAGCAACATTTTGCCGGGGGAGACTGTAATATTCCTAATTAGCAATGGCTAATTGGAATATTTGATTTTGCTCAATTTTGCCTTATATAGTTATTTTATAAATAAAAGGTGAGTAGAGGGGGACATAACTCACTTTAGAAATAAAAGTTCACTCCCTAGTAGCACAACGTTGTAACTTAAGTGAACCAAGGGGGGCAAAAGGACCACGTAGGGAAGGGGCCAACGTGAACACTTGGAGAGACAGCGTAGGTTGAGTTGGCAACGTGGGGGCCAAGGAGGCTACGTTGGACGAGAGGCCTAGCGTTTGAGAGAGAGAGGCCAACGTTATATAAGGAGGACAGCCTCCTCATTTGGAGCATTCGATGTTTATGATATTGAGCTGGTCATTCGACTTCTTGAGCACGCTAGCTGTTTAGCTTGTCTGCAGCATTGTTTAGTGCAACAAGTGTCTTCGTTCGGAGATCTCACCCTCAGCCCCGGGGGACTTTGAGTGCCTGCTCGGGTGAGGTTTTCTCTTCAGTATTTTGGTGGGAGGATCGAGCTTTTGTTTGTGGAGGAGCTTCTCTTTTAGAGTCAGCGCAGTCCTGAGAGGGAGGACGTAGTTCACTTGGTGGGGAGTTTGGTTCGATCTTGTTCGGAGGATTCAGGCTCTGATATTGAGCAAGGGGCCAGCCCTTGCCCATTGGAGATTTTTGGTGGAGTTTGAGGCTGTATTTTGGAGTGTTCTCTTCAGGGGCAGCGCAGAGCCTTGAGGGATAGCGTAGATCCCCAAGGAGGTGTTTTTCGGGGGTCGGCTATTTGCGAAAAGCTTTCTGGGCTTTTCTGGGTTTGATGAGTAGAGGCTGATTCCAGAGTTTCAGCATTTTTTGAGGTGGGGAGCAGCCTGAAATCTTCATGTGATCCCAGCAGTAGCAGTAGTACAGCAGTTCTCCGACAGTTTGGACGCAGATCAGTTTGCAGCCATTTCTCTATCATTCTGAGAGCTTTTCTTCACTTGCCTGGTGCAAGTCTAGGTGCCATCACTCTGATCACCTATTGTACTCATTTCTATTCTCAGTATAATAAAATGGCTTGGCATTCTATCTATATTTATTGAGTATCTGTTTATGTCTACATTGCTATTATATGCTTGCACTACTGTTATTTTTATCTATCAGAGCATTACTGTAGTATACCACTTGGTGTGTTTACCCCATACTCTTAGACAGAGTCTGGAAAGGGCCAAGTAGCCTCCAGATCTCACCCTCTTTTCAGAGGTGACATATCTGGTAAACGCCCTCCTAGTCCATCTCTGGTTGGATTTTGTTGTGTTTGAGAGATATCCCTGAAAAGGTATATTACACTATCTTCTTCCAGTTTGTAATCATTGGTGTAGCCATGGGTCTACAGTCCTCCATCTGAAACCTCTTTGAGGTCTCTGTAGTATATCTTCCTTGCCCATGGAAGATTTCTCCCTTCTGCTGCCAGACCTCCACACCAAGAAAATAGTGCATCTGCCCCAAATCCTTCATGTCGAATTCTGTAGCCAGATTCTTCTTGAAGTTTTTGATGAGCTTAGATGATCTCGTCAAGAACATATCATCTACATATAATACCAGGATTAGCGACTCATCCCCTACTCTTAGATAATAGAGGTTGGGATCTGCATCACTCTTGACAAATCCCATTTTCTACAGGTAGTTATCAATTCGCCCATACCATGCTTTGGGGGCTTGTTTCAGTCCGTATACGGCTTTCTTAAGCCTGCATACCTGAGTCTTCTGCTCATGTATCTCAAAGCCCTCTGGCTGTTCTTTGTACACTTCCTCTTTTATCACCCCATTCAAGAACGTTGTCTTGACATCCATCTGGTGAATCTCCCATCCCATCTCTGCTGCAAGAGAGATGACGGATTTGATTGAAGTGTACCGGGCTACTGGGGCGAAGTTTTCTTCATAGTCGATCCCTTCTTTCTGTGCATACCCCTTAGCCACAAACCTGGCTTTGAACTTCTCTATGCTGCCATCTGCAACATACTTGATCTTGTAGATCCACCTTGAGCCTACAACTGATTTGTTTTGAGGTCTAGGGACTATTTCCCATACATCGTTTATCATGATGGAGTTGTACTCCTCCACCATGGCATCTACCCACACCTGATGTTGAGCTGCCTCCTAGAAACTAGAGGGTTCTCCAACCTGTGCTACCAGTGCCTAGTACCTGTCAGGTTGCATGCGTACCCTCTTTCCACCTGTTGGGGCTCTAACAAATGCCTCTGCATCCCTCAGAGTCTGTTGGAGCTCTCTGCTCATTCTTGTTGAGATTTTGTGTATTGGGGTAGCATCGAGTGTACTCTAGCCCTGAAACTTTGTGGAGGGGCTAAAAAACACATCACCTCCAAAACCCAGAAAGTGTTTGGAGAAATTTCATCTGGTGTTGAAGTTATTCAAATAATTAATTTTTTTTAATGAGGACCCTAAGTCTAAACATAGGAAATTAGGAAAATTAAAGTGAATTAATTAAACACATGTTCTGAAATGTTCTAAGTGACGCGGATTAAACAGTCTTTTAATCTCAGCCATTGATAAGAGATTTAATCATGGCCGTTGATGTGTTCAATGAAAAAGTTAAAAGAAAGGCTTGACGGTCAGTTGGAGACACACACACGGAGGCAGAGCTAAGAACCTGAGTTGGAATTCTAGGGCAAGGTTTTTTGCGCAGTCCACTAGGGTATATATAGTTGTTTGCACCTGTAATTGAGCCGACCTCTCATAGGGTAATATAGTCGACCTGATATATGGTTATAGAGCCAACTTGTAGGGCACATCTTCCAGCGTTGATGAGGGCTATCTAGAGCCATTCCTTCACAGTTTCATGGGGAGGTCTTGAAGGCATACATGAACCTTAATTTACATTTATAACCAGAAGACAAATCATAATAGACATCAAGAAGAAGTCTATTGACCTATAATAAAAATCTTGCTCATGAAATCCATGAAGCAAGCATAACAAAAAAACATTTTATTATCTTTGTCTTCTTCTTTACATAAATACACAATTACATAGTCAATATGAAGACCGATCCTAGTTACACTTTTCAACACTCCCTCTTAACTGGGGAGGTATTCATACAGGTACATGGTCACTTTCAAACTGAAGTATCTCATAAGTAGAATCGGATTGGTAATCACGTCTGTATAGCATCATATCAACCAACACTGTCCTAGTGCAAGGCCTTGACTAATAGCCCATCTCTCAACGAGACAATGGGCTACAATGTTGGCGAGACACATGACTTATAGACACCATAGTCATTGTCTCTCCGAGGTACATACTCCTCCCAGGTGTTCCCAGAGTATGACTTTCTTGGACTATTCTTCTCTTGGGTAGCCAACCATCAAAGAATATCGGTCCCCGACTACTCTTATCTTGAATGACTTATCACATTCTCAAAGAGTATCAAATGCTAGATGATTACCCAATCCTCCATTCTGTCTTCCCAAGTGAAGACCATAATGATGTGTTTATTTATTCTCTCCACATGGCCTTCACTGAGACTTACGACTGTTAGTCTTGGTCTGGTGCATGACACATGTATTAGAGAATCATATACGTCACTCCCTCTTAACTCAGAAAGGACATACTTCAAGTTTCTTCCAAGCAAGCAACTTATCACTAGGCTCCCTCTCAACCAGGGACCTGCAGTAGCAATGGTGAGACACCTAGCTGCTCATGAAGAATTGCTCCCCTCGATGTCATGGATTTCGATATTGAGGAATTTTCAACCTTTGGCTTCATAGGGCACAGATCATCCATCACTTTCATCCTTGAGTCATGTCAGCTATCAAAAAATGATTCATCCGACTTCCTTATCTTGACCACTCTTATGCCATTCAGCTTTTCTTCGAACTATCTCCCAAGGATTTTACATCCTTCCACATGATTGGCAGCCCTGCATAAACTTATCCAGATAAACATATACATATGAACTTTTAAATCAAAAGTTACCTCAGTGATGATCTTTCACCATGACATCTGCCTGTAGGCATCGACATCCTTTATTCAAATTGACACATCTCCTAAAGATATGTCTTGTCAAAGGTCTTCTTCTTTACCAGACTTCTATTAGAGTCTACATATCCTCCCAGGAGATCTCCTAGTCACATATTGTTGGCTTCCGGATGATAACCGCCTCTTTACATGGTTGCACTTCATGATCTCTTCAATTCTTTCTATGCACAACTCCATACCCAGGAACTTCTAGTATTCAGTTCCTTGTTTGTATACAACTAACTCATATTCCATATGGGGACATATTTAATTTCATCTGTTAGTGGCAACCTGTGCACCATGAGAGATCCTCCTCCATAGATCATACTTCTTGTTGTCGCACAGATTGTCCAAGCACCGCGACAACGACTCAGATTGGGGGCTGTCACTCCTATCCCCAATCTCTCTATTTAAGCTGTCTCCTTGCAAGCTAAGGGAGGTAGACCCTATTATAAATGAGGATGACAAATCCAGGAGACACAGTTAAAACATCAAATACTTGATAGAATAAACGAGATTCCACAAATTTAAATTAGATTTCACGTTTAAGACCAGTGCCTTATGGAGTCAAACAAAATCCCGTTATGCAATTATAAACGATGTAAGTGACGATTAACTGCTACTTATTTAAAACACGATTGATAATGATATATAATTGAAAAACACCACAACCATGCATTAAAATATCTTAACCCCACAGCAATATTATCACAAGATGAAAATGCCAGAGATTTGTAATATTTCCAGATTTATGATGTTTCAGTTAATCTCGATCCAGATTATGTTTCTTTAGTCAAAACTTTAGATAAAAAGATTAAGCTCACTTTGACCATAGGACTTGTCAAAATTTTTAGAATTTTGAAATTTTTATAATTTTTTTATTATTTTATTTTATTTTTATTTTTATCTAAAAGAAAAAAAATAAAAAAAATTAAGTTAATTCTAAAGAAAAACTAAAATTAGAACCTAACTAGCTAAACTAAAATAAAATTAAACTAAATTACAACGACGTTAAAAAAAACTAAACTAAGCTTAAATTAAAATTTAAAATTCTAAAATTTAAAAAATCTAAAACTAAAATCTAAGCTATCAAATAAACTCTAACAAAAATGAACTAAATTAAAATTAAAAATAGAAAATCTGAAAAACACTAAACTATTAAAAAATGAAAACGATCATATTAAAACTTACGCTAAACTAAAACTCTAACAAACAAAACTACAACTATACACAAAACTACATTGAAACTAACGCTAAACCCTTCCAAAGCGAACCCGATGAGAAATAACGCATACACTGTATTTGATTTTTTAATGTTTGCGTTTATTTGTGTTTGCTATTTGAGTGTGCAGGTCGATGGACGACATACTTGGACGCAAGGGAAAAAACGAATTTGAAATGTATGCGATTGTTTTGCTGTTTGTCGTTTTGCAGGTGAGCTTGGACGGATGCACAGTTGAGTTTCGATGAGAGCGGAAGGTTAGATAGGCGGCTAGAGCAGCGACTAGGACAGAGGGTTCGATGGAAGAGAAAACGAATTGGACGGAGGGCAATATGCAGCGCTGAAAAGAGGGATCTCGATGGAAAGCAGAGGGACGTTAGCAGAAAGGGCATCGAAGGGCAGCTGCAGATCAACGTGGAGCAAAAGAGAAGGCTGCAAAGAGACGCCAGATAAACGCTGAGACAGGGGTAGCGTTGACCAGAATGAGGAGAGCCCAGTACACGTCAAATTTTCTCAGCAGATAAATTAAAATGTCTTCATTTAAGCTCAATTTATTATGCTCTCTGAATCAAATACTGCCCAGGTTCGTCCATAGGAGGGATTTGAGGCCAGATCTGGCCTTTGGAGGTCAGATCTGCCTTGGATCTTTTAAAAAAATTTCTGAGTAAACCCTTAACCTGCAAAAGACAGCCAGATCTGAAGATATACACACCAAGAAACGATTAAAACCCTCACAGTCCTAAAAAATTTACAAATTTACAACTAGTTTACAGATTTCAACCCTCATGGTTAGATCTAAATCCGTTTTAACACAATTTTCAGAGATTTAAAGTTTTAGTGAGAGGCACAAGCCTTCAAAACCCTGCAAAATCACAAATATCGTAAGATAGACCCAGAATTTAACAAATAAAGAGCTTATCAGATTTATGTTTATTGGGAGTCGGCTGGTCCAACCGAAGACTTCCCCAGACGCCCAATCTTAAAAAATTTCCCTGCACACTTAGATCTGAATCTTAGATCGATAGAGATTTAAGAAAACAACATGAGACCTTTGCAGAAAAATCAGAATGTTATTTTATAAACCCAGAAAACTGCACAAGATACCTGTATGCAGATTAATCTATGAAGGCCATCAACCATAAAATACAAGAAACAAAGTAGCAGAGTTTAGAGACAATTCACCACATAGATCCGAGAAGGAACATCAAAATTTGTAACCCCAAAGTCTTTATGCTTTATTCCTCAAAAGTTTACAAGAGCTTCTAAGAGCAAGTGCACGATCCTCAGATCGGATGATTCAAGAATGACAAAGACTTCTAAATTTATAGGACAAAATCTCTAACGGCTAGTTTGGATGATCCTCGTCAAAATAATCTCAACCCTCCAAAAGATTTAATTATCTTTTAATCCGGAGCGTTGAAATTAAAATTTTGGGGAAAAAACGAATTTATCATTTAATTCAATTTTAATTAACTCAAAAGTATTATTTTTGAGTTAATTACCCCAAAATTTTGACCTTGACTTAACCACCAAGGCCCAAGGGTCCAATATTTCTTAAAATTTGCAATATTCCCTTGGCCTGGGGCTTTCAAAATCATTTTCCAAGGACCAACAAATTTTGCCTTTAAAGATTTAATCCTAATTTAGGACCCTAAATTAATTAAATTTCTGGTTTAGGATTTTATTAAATAATTGACCAGAAAATTTAATTAATTTACTAAGAGGGGATTATAATTATTTTTCCAACCCTCTTTTACATGAGATAATACATTTACATACATAAAGGGGGAAAACCCATTCGTATAGACCCTCAAATAAATACCCAATTCTGCGACTCAAAACATGATCTAGTAGACCAAGTAGTTGAAACTACTTTTACAAGGACTCGATAGAACACTAGGACTCACTTAGTATGTTGATGATAAAATCCACCCTAGCTTTGGGGTGAGGCTGGAGGGAAAAACTCTACCGATCACTTTCGTGAATCAGTGAGACAAAAAACCTCCTAGGATAGAGATCATCAACAACATACTAGGCTTACCTAGGTTGTTACATACATTGACGGTCTTACTTAGATCATTTACATCATAACATGCAGAATGGGTTTACATCATTTGCAAAACTGTCGACTGATGATGGAATTTGAATGGCGCAACCACGTCGAACATGAAGAATCCCATTTGAAAAAAAAATGGGGGTGTACTGCTATGGGGTAGTTGACAAAGTGCGGTCAACACTTCTAAAGATAAAAGTCCATTACCTGCAACCATATGACATGACTTCACAGCATCTAGTGTCAGCATATAAGTATATATATACCTCATACCTTTTTCCTTTCAGTCATCCTGTAGCAATTTTATTAGAATGAAGAACTTCATTCCATTGACTTGCTTCATCAATATGTCATCACATCCTAATCCCATAATTTTGTAGCATAGAATTCTCGATGAAACCTCTCTTCTTTCTTTCTAATCAGTGAATTCATAGAGAATTCCATTAGAAAATGTCAACACTTGTTTCCTGTGAAAATTTCTTGACTAAGAAATCCTACTGTTAAATCTCGATTTACTTCTCCTACTTGATTAATCATACAAGTTATTAATCTTAATATTCAAAATTAACATCGAAGTAAATACAATTAACAACATACACATACAAATCATTTACTAAATAGCACACTCATATGACAAAGTGACACACAAATTTTTAGGGCAAATGTTCCCGGAAAAACCCAATGCGGGAAAACTGGTGCAACAGATATGAGGGTTTATTATTATTAAGCAACAGTTTCTGAGTACATCTAGGGTGCCATAAACTCGGCTAATCCAACAGAGAAAACCTCGACATTCAGAGAAAATGTGAGATATACCTCACTCTTGCAAGTCCCGGCTGATCCGGATGAGCAACTGGTGAAACCCTAGCTGGCTCTACGTAGCTTCTATGCAGTAATTGTGTAGCATGGCTGAAGAACTGCATCACCCTAGCTCTGCGTGAATTTGCCTCTCCCAGATCTCGGTTCCAACCCTCCTCACTCATAAACCCTTCTTTCGACAGAATTTCGGACTTCTGTGTGGGCCCTACGTCACCCTCCTGAGGGACTCTGCCACTCCCTCTGATGGCTGCGCTGCCTCCAATGCATCTCTGTTGCCCTTGCTCTGCACTGTATTCTTGGCCATCCTGACCAATCACTGCATTTGCCCCTCACTGCAACTCTAAGTCACTCAGATCTGATCTTTGTCCGAGCACTGCTTCGTTAGAAGAATTCGATCTCTTAGACTCTGTGTGTGTCTTTCCAACTGACCCCAAGCCTTTCTTTTATACTTTTCTCGTTGACACATCAACGACCGTGATTTAATCTCTTATCGACAACTCAGATTAAAAGACTGCTTGATCCATGTCATTGAGAACATTTCATCACGTGTTTAATTAATTCACTTTAATTTTTCTAATTCCTTAAGTTAGACTGAGGGTCCTCATTAAAAAAATTAATTGTTTTAATATCTCACACACTAGATGAAATTTCTCCAAACGCTTTCTAGGTTTTGGAGGTCTTGTGTGTCTTAGCCCCTCTGCAAAATTTCAGGGCTACAGCACACCCGACGCTACCTAAAAATCTCAGCACTCGCTCTTAGCATGGAGTGTGCTCTAACAATACATCCACACCATGTATCGAAAGATCTCAGCATCAATCTCTGCGTTGTTGATGCTTGGCCTGCTGTCCTCCATCCACTGCTCTGTTGATGCTTGGCCTGCTGTCCTCCATCCATTGCGCTGCTGCTTTCTGTACTGCTGCCCATGTCACTGCCACTGACACTGCTACATCTATATTGTCGCTCCCTCTCAATTTGCTGCATCATGCTGCCCATAGCACTGCCACTGCTAACTGCTGCACTGCAACTTAGTTGCTGAGAAGTAAGCAACTGAAGGACCCATGCCCAATCATTGACAGACAAGTTGGGCTGCATCTCATCCCTGAAGCTCCCTTGGTTGCTACTCTGTGCTGCCCTCCTGAAGCTACTGCGCTGCTACAGCTCTGCACTACGTAAGCACTGCCTCTCTGCGTTGTTGAAGTCTCATCAGCCTCTGCGTTGCTGGTTCTACGCCGCTGCTCTCTCTGCACGATGCTGCTCTCTCTACAGCGTCTCAGCATTGCCCTCTGCTTCACTGTGATCTTCTGCACCCACTCCTCCACTTGTCCTGCTACCGTCTTAAGGCTCTCGTAGCTCGTATGTGATCCAAGAGTTGGGCACCTCAAGGATCCTGTCTCTCTCCATCTGTAGCTTCTCTATAGATCCATGTCGCCCCACTTACGTAACTCATGAGCACTCATGGCTATGTCATCATCACTCCCATCGTCCTTTGCTGCTGCTGCCTTGGATTCAGAAGATCCCTTGTCCTTCTTCTTAGGACAAGTGCTGGCGAAGTGTCCAAGTTCGCCACAGTTAAAGCACTAGACTTGGATGGGTCCCTCTTCTTCTTCCCTTGCTGCCTTTGTTCCTTTGATGCAAGGGTTGCATCCTCTTCCTCTTCTTTCTTCACCTTGACTATTCCGCTGCCATTGCTTTGCCTCTTGGTAAATTTCCTGATTTCCTCGTGACGAAGGATTGCCCACATGTCTGCCCAGGATGGTAACGCTGCCCTGCCCAAGATGCTTTGGAAAAACGTTTCTGATTCCTCGGTGATCCAGGAGGATCTTATAGCAGTACAGATCGACAGTGGGGTCCAGTTCATCTCTAGTTTGTCCGATGCAAGTTCAATTACTTAATGGTTATGTCATGGTTAAGTGGTTAATGTATATGGTGAAAGGTGTATTAAGCCTAAGTGATAAAACCTATGGTTCTTAAGCTAAGGTGAAAGTGGTGCTAAATCCATGTGGAAAAATTATTTAAAGGTCATAAGGTCCTAAACCTATGGTTCCAACCTAAGTTCTAAACTACATGGTATCAAGATTCAAGCCTAATTCTAAGCTAATACCTAGCGCAAAAGACATGGTGTTGTTTCAAACTATGCCTAAAAACTATGTTACAACACCCATATGCAATGTTTTGGACCTATGTTAAAAAACCACATTAAAACCTTTCGAATGTTATAAACTATGTTACAAAATATAACACATTTAACCGCGTGGAAGAAGACTGTCGGGTGGAGGGTGCAAGACATGTGAATAGGCATGTGAACGCGCAGTTGAATTGTTAAGAGTTGACCGCCGATAGCTGCAACCGTCAGGTTTTGGAAGCTGTCACATGTGGAGTCACCGCATAGTTGCTGAAGCCGCCGGGACTTAACCATCGAGGTGGCATCTAATGGTTAGTCCGCCGCGGTCACATGCCAAACAGTTCCACCGTTTTGCCGTTTGCAAACTGTCGGGGCCTATTTTTAAACTAAAGTTTATTTTGGGTTTTAACTTTTAAGTTATCTGCGCTATGTTAATTTTAGTCCACCATGTAACCTAATGCAAGGTGTCCCTTTTGTATAAGACCGAGAGGTGTGTTCCCACCTAATGACATTGAATTTCTCAACCAATTTGCCATTCTTGGCCCATGTTCGACTTAAATGTAATTATCAAACCACCTTTGCTCATGATGGAGGAAGATGGAGTTTTTTGAAGGCTTATTCAGAATTATGTAAGAGTGAGAGGCAATTTTGTTTTCAGTGTTTCTTGGTCATCTGGAGGTGGAATTGGGAATTGAGACAGGCGTTGGAAAGCTAGGAGAGAGAGCTTTCTGTTGACACTGACCAGAGGTGTCTGCAAACATGTTCAGTCTGGAGTTTTTCTGTGTAAATACTTCCTTGGATCAATCCTTAATAAAACAGATGCCCATCTTGAAAGCGGACCCGGAGATGTAGACAACCAGGGACGAACTCCGTAATCAGTGTTTGTTGTCTTCTATCTCTGTTATTTGCTGCAATTTCATGTTTAATATGCTTCTTAAGATCTGGTTTAAGTCATAAAATCATTTGCTTTCCTTCAGCCTTCCACACTAAGCGATCGAGTAAACAATCAACTCACTGTTGGCAAATAATCAGTTCTACTTCAGTATTAGATTAGATCTATTTCAGATCATATATTTTTGGTATCAGAGCAGGTTGTGTTGTAGGATTTTTGCCAGTGAATGTTAACCAGGTCCAGGTTGCGACGTGGAGAAGGAACACTTGAGGAGATAGACTTAGAAGTTGGAAAGCAAAAAGTCGCTCATCAGTCGACAATGGGAGGAATCGATGCAGGTGAAACTCCTGAAGTGAAGGTCATGGGCGAAGAACAGATTCAACAAATGTTCTTGAACATGCAACGGATGTTGGGAGAACTCTATGAAGATAAGAAGGAGAGAGATGCAGCTTCTTCTTTGAAGGCATCGAAGAAGGACAAGGGAAAAGGAAAAGTAGATAAACCTCCTTCTCCTCCATCATCTTCATCATCATCATCATCTTCTTCTTCTTCTAGTTTAGATTCTGAAACATAAAAGAAACCTCAGAAATCATCTCTTTTGAAACTTGATGTAAAATATGAACCAACTATTTATGATGGCGAAATGAATCCTGAGAAACTAGATCACTGGATTAAGCAGTTAGAAGTGTGTTGTAAAATTCAGAACATTTTTGATGAAAGAACAAAAATTCATTTAGGTACACTTAGAATGGGGGGAACAACTTTAATCTGGTGGGAAAGTAAAACTCAAGTAGATTTAAAGCGGAAAGGTAAAGTCATCTCTTCATGGTTTAAGTTTCTAAAAGCTCTCAGAAAACAATTCTATCCTTTGGAATACATGCAACAAGCTGTTATTGATTGGCAGCATATGAGGCAAGGTAAAGGGCAGAATGTTCAAGAGTTTACTAAGGAGTTCAAGAAGAAATCTTTGGCGCTTGATATTCCATTGGATACACGTGAAACTTTATTAAAGTACATTAGCAGTTTACATTCATATTTACAGCATATGTTATTGATGTTTAATCTTGATGCCTTTGATGAAGTGTGTGTTGAAGCCATACATATTGAATCAGGTGGTAGACCGTTCAAGTTTTCACAGAAAGCATCCAAACAGTTGGAAATCAAGGATTCCAAAGACAACAAGAGGAAGAGCAGTTCGAAGGGAAAGAAAACAACGACAATTCAAAAAGAAGGTGGAAGACCTACTTGCACTCACTGCCAGAGGATCGGACATGATGAAGCCAGATGTTGGAAACTTCACCCAAAACTAAGACCAAAGAAGTTCCAGAAAAAGAAAGGTGAAAAGAAGGCTAATACAACAATCCAACAAGATTTGGGCTTCGATTCAGGTGATGAAAGGAAAATAAACGTAATGGTTTCGATAGGTAAAAGTTCTGACACTAGTTCAAGTTCTAGTACTTCTGCATCTTCTTCAAACATAAATCATCTGCATGAAGATAAAAAAGTTGAATTATTTCAAATAAGGGTAACTTCTAAGCACACAAACATAAATACATTGTTTGACAGTGGATCACAGGAAAATTTAATATCTGAAGATTTAGTTAAGAAATTGGGTTTGGAGACACATAATCATCCAAGACCATACCCATTAGGTTGGCTAAAAGAAAAGACTGAGATTAATGTCACAAAGCAGTGTCGTTTAAAATTTACCATCACAGCTAATTACATTGATGAAGTGGATTTAGATGTGATTCCATTAGACATATGTGGAATAGTGCTAGGAAGTCCTTATATCTATGATTGTGATGTTGTGTTTCATAGGAAAGAGCATAAATATCACGTTAAGAAAGATGGGATTGAATACATTGTCCGGGCACATAAAATCAAAACACACTTGGATTTAGTTACTGCTAATCAGATGAAGAGACTAATAAGTTCAAGTAAGAGATATGTACTCATGGTTGTAAAAGAACAACATAAGGATCAACATAATGCTTTTCAAGTTGTGAATCTCAGTTTAAAGATAGTTTGGTTAAAGTGGTAGATTCTTTTCAAAGTCTATTTAAAGAACCAAAACATCTACCTCCTAAATGGGAAATACAACATGAGATACAATTAATGTCTGATGCCCCTCTTCCTAATGTCGGAATGTATCGCATCTCAGTTATAGAGAATGAAGAAATAAAGAAACAAATCCAAGAGCTGGTTGAAAAAGGTTTTATTCGACCCAGTTCATCTCCATGTGGTTCACCCATAATTTTAGTTCCTAAGAAAGACGGGACATGGATAATGTGTGTCGACTTTAGGGCCTTAAATAAAATCACAATCAAGAACAAATATCCTCTTCCCAGGATAGATGACTTACTTGACCAGTTGAAAAATGCTGTCTATTTCACTAAGTTGGATTTGCGTAGTGGGTATCATCAAATTCAGATTGCAGAAAATGACATCTGGAAAACTACAAATAAAACTAAGCATGGGCTATTTGAATGGTTAGAGATGCCTTTTGGTTTGTGTTGTTGAAATTTGGTTATCGGAGGACAGGTGGTTCCCTAAGGCTTTGATCTTTGGCCTAGGGAAAAGTGTCCAAATGTATTTCACTTTTTCTCCTAAAGTGACTTTATAAGTTATAAAGTCAAATCTAATTTAAAAGTGACTTTAAGTGATAAAGTTACTAAGTCTAATTTTAAAGTGACTTTAATAAAGTCAACGTGAAATTAGAAAGTGAAAAGTGACTTTGGAAATAAATGACTAAGAGGGTCTTTATTAAAGTGGGGTGAATTAAAAAATAGAAAGTGAGAATTAAATGCACATTTAATTCTCAGCCCTAGATCTAAAGCTATCTCAGCCATTGGATTTAGGGATTCCCTAAAAGTCACTTAGGGTTAGGTTAAAGGAGGAAAAGAGGGAAAAAATAATTTATTCTTTCATGAGCAGATTGAGAGAGGAGGAGAGAAAGTAAAGGAGAAATTTCTGAGTGGAGGGAGAGCAACAAAGATACACAACAAATCCGTACAGCAGCTTGGCACATTTCCCAAGGCAGTGTTTTCGGATAGCAGCATTTGTTTGGCATGGTTATCAAGACAGAATCCGTACAACACTATTTACACACAATTTGAGGCAAGGTATAGCATTGTTTTCGAGGAGAAGATTCAACAGTCAAGGGCATGATTTTCGAGGCTGTTTTCTAGGGCATGTAAATTGAGGAGGGACTGCTGTACATGTCCGTACAGTTCCGTACAGGCAAATCTGGCACGTTTTTTCAAGGTAGCAAGTACAACAATTAATGCTATAATTTTTACTATAATTTTCTGTTTGCTGTTGGCACGATTTTCGAGGTGGAAAGTTGGCTTGGAAATCGAGATAAGTGGGTTTTGTGTTTGCTGTAATTTTTACTGTGTTTTTCAGTTCACTGTAAAAGCAAATTCAGAAATAAAGAGAAGCTTTCGAACTGGTTTTCCCCAAGGGTTGTGGGGGATTTTTCCAGGGTCATATTGACCAAAAATTAGAGTGTCAAATTTCTCTGTGTGGCTGAAAATATTTTTGTGTTTTTATTTCTGCAATTTCCAGCATTTTAAATTTCCAGAATTTGTGTTTTCAGAAAATATTTATTTTTCCAGCTTGTTGAATGTATGGTTATGGGAATGGGCATTTAACTTTATGGGAGAAATAAGGAGAAACTGAAAACCGGAGGGTGTCATTAAAAATTCTACATGTGTAATGCTCCAACAACTTTCATGCGGGTTATGAATGATGTATTCCGTCCATACATGAATAAGTTTGTCATAATCTACTTGGATGATATCTTGATTTTCAGTTCCAGTATCGAAGAGCATGTTAGGCATGTTAAACAGGGCTTTGAAGTGTTGCAAAGGGAAAAATTGTACCTTAAACTGTCCAAATGTGAGTTTGGGAAAACTTCACTGATTTATCTTGGTTACATAGTTGGAGGTGGTCATTTGAAAATAGATTCAGCTAGAATTGATGTGATTGTTAAGTGGCCAAGACCACAGAATGTGACTGAAGTTAGGAGTTTTCTAGGTGCAGTTCGATATTGGAGAAAATTCATTTCACAGTTTTCTTTGATTGCATCACTGTTACATGCTTTAACAGGGTCTAAAGTTTCCTTTCAGTGGGGAGGGAAACAACAAAAAGCTTTTGATTCACTTAAGCAGAAAATTGTCACAACACCAATCTTAGCTTTACCAGATCTTTAACAGCCATTTTGAAATTGAAACAGATGCTAGTGGTTATGCAATGGGTGCAGTTTTACTTCAAAAAGGGAAACCAATTTGTTTTCATTCAGAAACTTTTTCTAAGGCAGTTATAAATTATCTGACATATGATAAAGATTAGTTTGCTTTGGTTGAAAGTGTAAAGAAATGGAAACACTACTTCATGGGTAAGTAAACAATGATTCACACAGATCATCAGCTGCTTCAGTACCAAGTTGCAACAATCTCGTCATTACAGATGGATGAGATTTCTTCAGCAATTTCACTTAGTAATTAAGTACAAGAAAAGTATAACAAACAAAGTAGCTGATATGCTGTCTAGACCATCTTTGAATGCTTCAGTGGTGCTATAGAATAGTTCTTTAAAACTTGAAAGTTATTTAGAACAATATAGTACAGATGCTGATTTCAAAGATATTGGTGAATCACTAACTCATGGTACTCAGGTGGAAGAAGTCAATTTTCATGTTCATGATAGGTTGTTATATCATCTGGGTAAGTTGTACATACAACAGATAGAAAGGGCGCATGTTATTTGGGAAGCACATTCTTCTCTCATTTAAGGGATATTGGATTATGGCGCAAATTCAAGGGTATTGTTACTGGCCTCGCATGTATGAAACAATTGTTAAGTACATTAAAGGATGTGTTATGTGTTCGACAAGCAAGCCAAACAATCGAAAGATTGGTTTGTATATGCCACTTCTAGTTCCTTTGCGACCATGGGACAACATTTCCATGGATTTTGTTGGAGGACTTCCTATGTCCAAGAGAGGGCATGATTACATGTATGTCATGGTTGATCGTTTCAGCAAGATGTGCATTCTTGTTCCATGCAAAAAGCTAGTGACTGCTGAACAAACTGCACAGATGTTCTTTCAACATGTATGGGTTCATTTTGGGTTACCTACTTCCATTATTTCTAATCGAGACATTCTGTAGGATAGTTTTGGTCCACTTTGTGGGGACTCATGGACACAAAGCTGAAGAAGAGCACAAATTTTCATCCACAGACCGACGGGCAGACAGAAGTGGTAAACATGACAGTGATTCATATTCTCTGAGGTTACTACAACAAACACCCTAAGTTGTGGGATGAATCTTTACCTTATGTGCAACATGCTTACAATCGAGCCTTACATTCTTCGACTAATCGATCGCCATTTGAAACATGTTTTGGGTATCTACCAAAGTCACCGATGGAATTCATGTTCGGTGAAGAAGATAAGGTGGATGGACACGACGATTCAAATAAAGTAGTTAAGTTCATTCAACGGATACAACAGATACATGAAGCAGTGCAGGATCAATTAGAGAAGAGTGAGGCCAAGTACAAAATGCGCCACGACAAGCATCGAGTTGATCATCATTTTCGGTCGGTGATAAGGTATGGTTGTATATCAGTAAAGACAGGTTGAAAGGTGAAGGTAAGAAACTGAAACCCATCGTGTATGGTCCTTTCAAGATTATGAAAAAGATTGGAAATAATGCATTCCAGTTAGATTTACCTCCTTACATGCGTATTTATTCAGTTGTAAATGTAGAAAATATGAAGTTGTATGAACCTCCAATGATCATTGATCCAAAGGAAGATACACAGATTCCTACCATTGATGATTTGGCACCTGAGTATATGAATGAGTTGCAGGAAGATACCATCTTGGACAGGAAAGTTCGCACTTCCAGGTGAGGAGATGTTGAATATCTTCAAGTGGGACTCAAGGGCATGAATTCGAGGAAGGCGAGGTGGATGGAGATCGAAAGAGTGAGGGAGTTGTACTGTCACCTGATGTCTATTTAAATCAAACTTTTGTTGGTCCAAAAGCTTTCAAGTGGAGAGGATTGGTCCAGGAGGATCTTACATCAATACATATCGATAGTGGGGTCCAATTCATCTCCAGTTTATCCGATGCAAGTTCAATTATTTCATGGTAATGTCATGGTTAAGTGGCTAATGTATATGGTGAAAGTTGTATTAAGCTTAAGTGATAAAACCTATGGTTCTTAAGCTAAGGTGGAAGTGGTGCTAAATCCATGTGGAAAAATTATGTAAAGGTCATAAGGTCCTAAACCTATGGTTCTTAAGCTAAGGTGGAAGTGGTGCTAAATCCATGTGGAAAAATTATGTAAAGGTCATAAGGTCCTAAACCTATGGTCCTAACCTAAGTTCTAAACTACATGGTATCAAGCCTAATTCTAAGCTAATACCTAGCGCAAAAGACATGGTGTTGTTTCAAACTATGCCTAAAAGCTATGTTACAAAACCCATATGCAATGTTTTGGACCTATGTTAAAAACCCACATTAAAACCTTTCAGAATGTTATAAACTATGTTATAAGATATAACATTGTTAACCGCAGAGTTAACCGCGTTGGAGAAGACCGTCGGGCGGAGGGCGCAAGACATGTGAACAGGCATGTGAACGCGCAGTTGAATTGTTAAGTGTTGACCGCCGATAGCCGAAACTGTCGAGTTTTGGAAGCTGTCACATGCAGAGTCACCGCACAGTTGTCGAAGCCGCTGGGACTTAACCATCAAGGTGGAAGCTAATGGTTAGTCCATCGCGGTCACGTGCCAAACAGTTCCACCATTCTGCTGTCTGCAAACTGTCGGGGCCTATTTTTATAACCAAAGTTTATTTTGGGTTTTAAGTTATCTGCACTATGTTAATTTTAGTCCACCATGTAACCTAATGCAAGGCGCCCCTCTTGTATAAGACCGAGAGGTGTGTTCCCACCTAATGACATTGAATTGCTCAACCAATTTTCCATTCTTGGCCCAGGTTCGACTTGAATGTAATTATAAAACCACCTTTGCTCATGATGGAGGAAGATGGAGGGTTTTTGAAGGCTTATTCAAAGTTCTGTAAGAGTGAGGCAATTTTGTTTTCAGTGTTTCTTGGTCATCCGGAGGCAGAATTGGGAATCGAGACAAGCGTTGGAAAGCTAGGAGAGAGAGCTTTCTGTCGACAATGACCAGAGGTGACTGCGAGCACGTTCAGTCTGGTGTTTTTTTGTGTAAAGACTTCCTTGGATCAATCCTTAATAAAACGGATGCCCATCTTGAAAGCGGACCCAGAGACGTAGTCCACCAGGGACGAACTCCATAATCAATGTTTGCTGTCTTCTATCTATGTTATTTGCGGCAATTTTATGTTTATTATGCTTCTTAAGTTCTGGTTTAAGTCATAAAATCATTTGCTTTCCTTCAGTCTTCCACACTAAGCAATTGAGTAAACAATCAATTCACTGTTGGAAAATAATCAGTTCTACTTCAATATTAGATCAGATCTATTTCAGGGCAGTCCTCACCAAGAGCCCTTCATCTGGAGTCGCACCCATGGCAATAAGTTGATCTCGGATAGCCTGTCGTCTAAAGAGAAAGGGATCTATCTCTTCACACTTCTGCATCTAGAAAAACTGCATCTGATTCTCTAGAAGCATTTTATTTTGAACAGAGCTTCCCTGATACATCGTCTCCAAAGCATTCCACGTCTCATTTGCCGTGTTCTTCCTGGCAATATGTGGCACAACGTGATCTTGACTCCATCCATGATCAAATGCTTAGCCTGCGCTTGATTTTCCTTGAATATCTTCAAAGGATATGGATCGGCAGACACAACTAGGACATTCTCTGCATGGTCCTTGATGCCGTACTCATCCAGGACTGTTAGGATCTTGGCCCTCCAGATGACGAAGTTGGACATGCCGTCCAACCTGTCCTGATCTCTCAGTCCATGAGAAACCATCTATCTCAAATCTATCAGAACAGATACTCTTCTCCTTCTTTCTGCTACAACACTCAACATAAATACTAGATCTGGGTTTCTTGGCGATTAGAAGCCCTCTATAGTAGCTGCTACCTTCGACAACTGGTTTCCCTCCTGGAAATCTTGAGCCAAAAAAAAAAAAAACTGAACAGTTATTTACGATCACCCTCCTGATCGAATCTCAGATTTGTTTGGCGCAGATCTGTTGGGTGACTGTACTCCTCCCGCTCTTTGTCAACTTAGCTAGGCACGATTCTGCACTGTCAGAATCTCCACCACACCAACAACTGCTGAAGATTTGAAGCCTTGCTTCTGGATCTCGGCAATACTTCACAGCAACAAAAAAACTGGACTGCGTCCCTTTGGCTAGCCTCTGCGTGAGCATACTGGCTCAGCGTAGCCTCTGCGTAGCGACTGTGCAACGCAATCTACTCCTGCGTCCCTTTGGAAGGCACTGCGCTGTCTCTGCGTCACCCAGATGGGACTGCGTCAGCCCCTGTGTAGCCTCTACTAGGATTGCGTCCTCCTGCTGCTGCGCTGCCCTTTCTGAATCTCCGCTGCTTCAGCTGTTTTCTGCAGTAAAATTTCTTCAACCAACTTTGCTGGAGATTCAGCTTGATCTGCAACGCTCTGATACCATGTGAAAATTTCTTAACTAAGAAATTCTACTATTAAATCTCGATTTACTTCTCCTACTTGATTAATCATACAAGTTATTAATCTAAATATTTAGAATTAACATCGAAGTAAATACAATTAACAACCTACACATACAGATCATTTACTGAATAGCACACTCATATGACAAAGTGACACAGATTTTTCGAACAAATGTCCCTTGAAAAACCCAATGCGGGAAAACCGGTGCAACAGATATGAGGGTTTATTATTATTAAGTAGCAGTTTCTGAGTACATCTAGGGTGCCATAAACTTGGCTAACCCAACTAAGAAAACCTCGGCAATCAGAGAAAATGTGAGATATACCTCACTCTCGCAATTCTCGGCTGATCCGGATGAGCAACTGGTGAAACCCCAGCTGGCTTTGCACAGCAACTGCGTCAGCCTGTGTAGCTTGACTGAAGAACTGCGTCACCCTAGCTTTGCGTGAATCTGCCTCTCTCGGATCTTAGTTCCAACCCTCTTGGCTCAGAAACCCTTCTTTCGATAGAATTTCAGACTTCTGCTTGGAGATGTTGTGCTGCCTCTTCGTGGGCCCTACGTGGGCCTATGTCACCCTCCTGAGGGATTGCGTCACTCACTCTGATGGTTGCGTTGCCTCCATTGTGTCTTTGCTGTCCTTGCTCTGCATTGTACTCTTGGACCTCCTGAACAATCACTGCATCTGCACCTCATTGCAACTCTGAGTCACTCACATCTGTTCTTCGTCCGACCACTGCTCCGTCAGAGGAATTCGATCTCTTAGACTCTGTGTGTGTCTCTCCAACTGACACCAAGCCTTTCCTTTATACTTTTCTCGTTGGCACATCAACGGTCGTGATTTAATCTCTTATCGATGACTCGGATTAAAACTCTGCTTGATCCACGTCACTTAGAACATTTCATCACGTGTTTAATTAATTCACTTTACTTTTTCTAATTCCCCAAGTTAGACTTAGAGTCCTCATTAAAAAATTTAATTATTTTAATATCTCACACACTAGATGAAATTTCTCCAAACACTTTATGGGTTTTGGAGGTCTTGTGTGTCTTAGCCCCTCTACAAAATTTCAGGGCTAGAGCACAGTCGATGCTACTTCAAAATCTCAACATTTCCATGATGACCCTTGATCTTGATGACTGCCTTCCATCAATGTTGTTTATCAATGAGGTTTTTGTTTATCAATGAGGTTTTCCAGGAGCTGTTTCACCAAGAGCTCCTACCATGCTTCTATCATGATGCTATTAATATAAATTAATTCTCGTCATATTATTTTACAACCAACAAAAATCACTTAAAGAGGAAGATGATCTCAATCATAATAGAGATCGCTCGCTTCTTCTTTCTTATATTTCTTTATATCAGGTTATTCCCTTATATCTGTGACTTGGGCTTCTTCCTTTTTCCTCTTGTCCTTTCAGATTTAGGACAGTCCCTTTTATAATGCCCAAATTCATTACATCCAAAGCATCATACTTTGTCCATACTTATTATTTTATTCTGAGGACCAAATTTTCTGAATCTTCCTTTCTTCCTAGACATGGCTACAAAGGCTTGATTTCCTTCACTTGATCCTATATCAGCTTTGGCTTTCAATCTTGTTTCCTCTATTTTACATAGAGACCATAGATTGTGGAATGGTGTTGCTTCTTTCTTCCTATATAAGCTTGAAGTGAAGTTTCCCCATTCTTCCAGTAGAGCATTCATGTTAAAATTGGACATCTAGGTCCAAACGCCGGGTTGTACTGTTCAGATGACGATCCCAATATTTTTATTGGATTCCTCTTTCGGAGAGGTGTAAGATTGATCTAAAGATCATCTCGATCGGATGAGCAGAACATGTACTTCAAGTTTATTCCACTTATGTGCTAGGTCAGCCTGGAATAAAATATAGATTTAAATGTCTTAAAGGATGTGTCACACACCCCCAAATATTCCTATATATTGGAGAGACTTAGAGTTCATTTGACACACTTTTGTGTGGAGGAATTCTCTCTCTCTGGATAGCATTGGAGCTGCGTATCTATGGACTGTTCTTTGTTTGGGTTGTTCTGGGGTTATGTGTGACACACTTGGCTGAATGACCTGTTGGAGACTTTGCTGGTAGAAGCATCCTGCTGATCGCTGTAACGCCACCATTCAATCTCTGTTTTGGCTTGTTTTCCATCGATCTATTAGTATGTTCTATCTCCTTTAGTATTGTGTGCCCTAATCTGAAATGGCATAGAACACATGCATAAATTACATGGTATCAGAGCCAAGGAGAAGACAAAGCCCAACTTGTTCTAAATCTAGGGCTATGACATAAGAAGATGTAAAAGACATCAGATATTTGTTTGGGTTTGATTTAAAGGACGCCGCAGCTACGGTTAGTTGCTATGCTAGGCCGCAGGCCATAGCAAGCAGCTGTAGGCAGCATTAAGGCATGTGAACGTGCATGTGGACGCTGAGAGAGCCATAGAGATGGACTATTCAGTGTTTGGTACATTTCCTGTTCCAGAATTGAGTTCGCCAATTGGAAATTATCAGTTGCCACTCGCTTACACTCCTGGCTCATAACCCCAATGTTGGATTGATCTTCTGAAACCTGTGGCGAAGAAATTTAATTCAAATCACGGCCTCAAAGGTTAACGACTTCGTCGAGTGTAGGCTTACCCACTTCCTACGAGCGTGCAACCTACCATCCGGGAATCAAAAGCAGTAGTTGCAGCAAGTCCTGCATGTTCGCATGATGGGCGTAAATGATCATGTTCACCTCGTGGACTGTTCCATGCGTTTTTGCGACAGTCATTTGAGCCTTCGCAATTTTGTTTTGCAAGGCTGAAGTTCGCAAATTGGTCGATCTGTAATGGGCGATGGCGTACTATCTCCGGTTGAGTAAGCATGTACACTCGTTTAGCGTCTTCGGGGCCGACTGGGGCGTCATTAATCTTTCCTCCCATGTATATCGACGCTTGGAAATCCGGGAGTGGAAAGTTGCACTTCTGCAGGAGCAGATATGAATTTCGAATACGCCAATAGAAACCTAAGAAATCAAATTGAATCCATGGTGGATCGAGGCTTGATCGGAGGCGTGCAAAAACACATTGATTGTGTAAGCCTCTGCAGCACTCATCTTGCGCGGCTGACATCATTGAAAATCCATCTGCGGAGGGAAAAATTGCGGAAGAGTCACTGAAGACGACCGTTGCGCAGTCACGAGGCCCCGCGAAGACAGAGAAATTAACAAAGGTTGATATCTGTTAGGCAAACTTCATGGCCGGCAATGGCACTGCGATGGTCGTGGTCGTTGCGGGGGCATGGTTTTGGTCTTCACTCAGAGGCGTGGTCGTGGACTTGAAGCAGTGTATGAGCTTACAAGGGGGTTCACCCGACTATCATCTTGGAGGCCTTCCACAAGGCTTCGGAAAAGGCCGTCGAGGTCTTGACAACAATGTCGGTGCCAGTGCAGGATCGGGTGTCCCTTCTCGCCCCTTTTGCTGTTGACGCAGTCTTGAATGTTGTGGACCCTGCGAAGTCTGATATTGTGAATTTAAGAGACACGAGGGTTTGGTCTTTGAAAAGAAGGAATGTCAGTGGGCAGGATTGCTGTGGCAGAAATCGGTTGATTTAATAAATTGATGAACCTCACGTGAAGTCTTTCTTGTTCATTAAAGTGATATCGAACCTTCATCACTGTAAACCATGGTTCTCTGTAATCTTATCCGAGCCTTTGATGATGTACGAGCTGATCTCAGAGGATGATCTGAGTTATCGTTCTGGAGTGGAAGGTCGATTTATGAAGCTGCAAATCTGTGTAAGCAATTCTGACTTCAATCCAATATTATTTGTTCTTTAATAAATTGGAAGTCTTTATCTGTGGGCTTTCGCTGGCTTATCCCGAAGTAGTTTAAAGGTGATAACGCAGAAAAACAACCATTATAGAGCACTGTATTAATTCTAGTATGCTTGGGTGAAGGTTCATGTGTGAGCTATACCCGGACTTGTCTATAAATAGCTTAGATCTGTGTCGTACTTCAGATAAATTTGTGACCTATGACTGTGCTAGATCTGTTAGACATCATATAATGTGTGGACTAGCATGTAAAAGGGTAAATTCAGTGTCTGGAACATCTGCTAGATTGGTTCCTAGATCTGTGCAATTTAGGAGACAAAATTGCTGAACTGAGATCTGAAAATTTAAAGCCCTAGATCAGTCAACCATCAACTGCAGTTTGGTAGATCTGGAAGCCCTAAGAAGCAGTTTCTTTAAATGAAATTAGAAGGATCATCACAGGGTTGACTGTAGAAGTGTAATATTCCCAATTAGCTTTGCTAATTGGAATATTTCATTTTTGTTTAATTTTGCCGCTTTAGCTAGAAATAATAAATAAAGTGAGAAATAAGAGGGGTCACCTCACTTTAGTCACCTCACTTTATAAAATAAAGTGTTTTTCCTAGTTGATTGACATTATAACTTAGAGAGGGGGCCTTGGGGGTCCACATGAGTATGAGGGGAGGCCTCACGCTGACCCAAGGTTAACTGCGCAGGCCAAGGAGAGTGAAGGATGCAGTCAAGGTTTTGGAGGGAGTTTAGCACTATAAAAGGTGGGGTTCTCACCTCATTTTGGCATTGATGATTTGATATTGATATTGAGAGCTAGACTTCCGTCTACTTGTGCCGCTTGGGTCTCTAAGTCGGTGCAATGCTTGACCGACAAAGCTAAGGGTTTCAGAAATGGAAATCACCTTAGCCTTATTTTACAGAATGCCGCCACCCAATAAAAAGATGGCTGCAAACATCATCATCGGTTTCGGTGGCGTTCCGATGAGCACGATGGAGGTGGCAGAGAATGCTCCGGTGTGCCGGGAAGAACGATCCCGGCGAGGATCCGGACGGAAAATGCGGATGCGGGCGGGGAGGACGCGGATCCGGCGGATCTGGCTGCGGAGGACGCAGATGCGGAGAGATAGGGCGCGGTCACGGGCGAGAGAGACGCGGTCCGGCGGTCCGGGTAGGAGAGCCTCAGATCTGGGCAGGGAGGACGCAGATCCAGTAGATCTAGCCCTGGAGGACGCAGATCTGAAGAGATAGGACGCAGATCTGGATAGGGAGGACTCAGATCCAGCAGATCCAGGCAGAGAGGACGCAGATCTGGGCAGAGAGGACCCAGATCCAGTCAGGGAGGACGCAGATCTGATGAGCAGGGTCTTTGTGTGGGGTTTTGGCAGCGTTTTTCAGTGTTTCCAGCCCTGAGGAGTTGGTCATCTCATCTGGAGGACTTGTGGTTGGATTCACCCCTTCTTGCCAACGTTTCATCTGTCTTCTGCGCTGTCACTAGCAGAGACAGCGTTTGCACTGGTGAGGGCTTGATTGGTGGTGGAGCATCAGTTTCACATTTTCTGGGGTTTGTCTGGAGGATTGAGATCAGCCATCTTTCTAGTTTCCAGCTCATAGTTCCGGTGCATTGCAGCAGCAGTTCTTCATAGCAGTTTCATCAGCCAGCTAGGATGCTGTCCCTATTTGCAGCCATTATTTGTTCTGAGAGGGTCCCCACTTGCCTAGGGCAAGGATAGGTGCACTCATTCTGATTATCTTGTACTCCTATATATGTATTCTCAGATTAATAAAATGGCTTAGTGTTCTGGCATTCTATGTGTACTTGTTTTATGATCTGGTTCCAGCATTTTGTTTTGTATATCTGTCTGGCATATTCCTGTGTATTATTGGTTATTTCCCTTTGGGGATGTTACAAGAAGTCTCCGGTGCAATATTATGAAACTGTCAGATTATTGTCAAGATGTGCAAATCTGTAAGCCCTAGGGAATGACAAGATAAGTTGATTGTCATAAAGTTAGGCCAATGCTGGTAGCCTTAGGTGCAGTATTCTAAAATGCCCAAAATAATGACAAATGGACAGGAAATAAGAAGTAGTGCAGGATCATGAGAGGAGGAATCATGATATATTATCCCTGTTTGACAGTAACATATGGCAGAATATGTATGACCATAAAATTTGAAATCTTCGAATACTATATGGCAGTATGACCATGATGAAGAAGATAGTGATGGGTACGATAAAATTATGGGATCATCGTAATCAGCGATATGACAGTGATGACAGTTCTATAGCCTCAATCTTGAGGAGCTAAATCTCTCATTCTATGTCACTATCATGACAGTGACATAGACAGACACCCATGTTTACAAGATTCATAAATAGCACTTTCCGTCACGTTGTTGGAATCTTGAACCATGATCAGCAAAGCCTGTTGGATGGCTGTGATTGTAGGAGATTAAGTACCCTTTTCCAAGTTGGTGTCTGGGATGCCCTCATTTTAAAAACAGATGTCTTCTCTCGGGAGAGAAGCTGGCATTAAGAGGGAGAATACAACTGTATATGTTCCTGGTGCGGATACCATTGTTGGACGAAAGAAGATCCTCATGGCTCAGAGACATATGGCTTTAGAGGGGGAAATTCTGGAGGAAAACCAAGAAGCCATATAAATACCAAGGGTATCTAGCTACCATGAGTACAATATGAGCCTAGATCATTTGAAGAAGCTGTAAAGTATCTGAATCTGCAAGGATGCGAGGGTGATATATGGGATATGGTTCCTAGACCACAGATCAAAGATGTTGTCACCTCGATACAAAATCAAGCATGGATCTGATGGAAGTGCTGAAAAGTTCAAGGCAAAATTCGTTGCCCATGAGGAAGGCATAGACTATGATGACACACTTGCACCTGTGGTCCGATATACCACCATTCGATCAATCATAGCCCTTGCTGCTACGCAAGGATGGAGTCTTCATCAGATGGATGTAAAGACCGCATTTCTGCGTGATGCGATAAAGGAAGAGGTGTATGTTGAGCAACCTCTGGGGTTCGAAGTCCAGGATAGGGACACCCTTGTCTGCAGGTTGAAGAAAGCCCTCTATGAGCTGAAGCAAGCACTTAGAGCTTGGTACGAGAGGATAGATAGCTACCTAATGAAGCTAGGCTTCACTCATAGTAATGCTGATCCGAACCTTTACTTCAAGGTTGATAGAGAGAAGCCTCTCATTCTGGTGCTGTATGAGGACGACCTCTTCCTGACAGGTGCTGACCCTCTCTTTCATCAGTGCAAGAGGGAGCTCGCTGCTGAGAGCGAGATGAAGGACCTAGGACTAATACACTACTTCCTAGGCTTGGAGGTCTGGCAGAGACCTGGCGAGATTTTCCTTTCTCAAGGAAAATACATTGTGAAGCCTCTGGAAAGATTTAGCATGATGGAATGCAAGTCCGTGTCAACATCGATGGAGCTCAACTTCAAGAAGTTGAGCGGCAGCGCTACTGGGCCCGTGTTAGCAAATCCTACTGAGTATCGTCAACTCGTAGGGGCCTTGATGTTCTTAGTGAACACCCGTCCGGACGTATGTTGTGCAGTGAACACTTTGAATCAACACATGGTTGATCATAACATTCACTGGGTTGGTGCCAAGAAACTCTTGAGATATCTCTAAGGCATGATAGACCATGGGCTGAGATACATTGCCAGGAGTATGACACTCCATGGATATACTAATGCTGATTGGGCTGGCAGTGTGGTGGATCGTAAGAGCACATTTGGATGCTACTTCACAAGTATATCTGTTTCGGGCAGGAAACCAAAGTCGGTTGCCTTGAGCACCGCTGAGGTCGAATACATTGCAGCATGTATGACCCGTTGTGAAGTCACTTAGTTGCGAAAGCTCTTCAGTGAGTTGTTCGAGCATGTGCTAGATGCCACCGTTATCCTTTGTGATAACCAGAGGGGGATTCATTTGTCATAGAATCTTGGGTTCCACGATTGATCCAAGCATGTTGATGGATGGTACCACTTTATCTGGGATATGGTACAGCGAGGCGTCGTAAAGCTCGATCATATAGGAACTGATGAGCAGGTCGCAGATATTCTCACAATGCTCTTGGGGAAGGTCATGTTCCTAACCTTTCGTGAGAAACTTGGAATCATGGAACGACCCTATTTTGAGGGTCCTGTTGGACGATGAGCTCTGGGATCTCCAAGGGGGTTTTGGGGATAGCTTAGGTGCTATAAGCAACCATAGGGCTAGGCTTTCCGAACCTAGTTGGTGTGCTTCTACCCCACTGTGATGATATTGAGATGGTTTACCTCTCTCTAATCTGTGCCCCGTATGCATCCTACCCATGGAGTTTCAGACTCATGGGAAGTACCTCTCATTTGGCCAATGAGGTGGGAAAAGTGAATAGAGACCATAGCAAGACCGATGGACACATCGGAGATTGCCGTACTCTCTATGTCTAGGATGGCATGTGTCCAACCACTTGATCTGGGATCAAGTCTAGTGAGGTTTCGGACCTCCAACTGACTTCGGATTAGTGAAACTAAGTTCGGGTTAGTATATGACTCTCTTGAGTCCTAGTGAGGTTTCGGACCTCCAACTGACTTTGGGTTAGGTAAACCAACTTTGGGTTGGTATGAGACTCTTTGTGAGTCCTATAGAGGTTTCGGACCTCTGGGCTGAATCTGTCAGCAGGGTATGATGTCTTTGTGACTGACCCACTTTTGTTCTGAAATAAAGAGGCCAGCAAAGTAAGTTACGGCAGGATGATGCATGATGTTTGGATTGCACTTGTGGACGGAGTTCTCCCTAGTTGAGAGGGAGTGCTAAAATTGGACATCTAGGTCCAAACTCCGGGCTGTATTGTTCAGATGATGATCCCAATATTTTTATTGGATTCCTCTTTCGGAGAGGTGTAAGATTGATCTAAATCTCATCTCGATCGGATGAGCAGAACATGTACTTTGAATTTATTCCACTTATGTGCTAGGTCGGCTTGGAATAAAATATAGACTTAAATGTCTTAAAGGACGTGTCACACACCCCCAAAGATTCCTATATATTGGAGAGACTTAGAGTTCATTTGACACACTTTTGTGTGGAGGAATTCTCCTCTCTGGATAGCATTGGAGCTGCGTATCTATGGACTGTTCTTTGTTTGGGTTGTTTTGGGGTTATGTGTGACACGCTTGGCTGAATGACCTGTTGGAGACTTTGCTGGTAGAAGCATCCTGCTGATCGCCGTAACACCACCATTCAATCTCTGTTTTGGCTTGTCTTCCATCGATCTATTAGTATGTTCTATCTCCTTCAGTATTGTGTGCCCTAATCTGAAATGGCATAGAACACACGCAGATATTAACAATTTAGCACCACTGTAGTCATCTCAGTATCAGACATTACTTCTCCCAATTCCTGCAGTTGGTCTCTTATTTCAGAAATCCTCATAAAGTATGAAGTGATTCCTTCTTCTCTTGACAATTTCATTTTGTATAGTTCTTGTCTCAGAGAGATTGCTTCTCCGTCAGTACTCACAGAGAATAGCTCCACCAGTTTCTTATATATTTCTTTTGCAACTTTTAGTTTTGATACATAGTGTATGAGTGAGTCCTTAATGGATTCTATGAGAATCCTCTGGGCTCTGATTTCTCCTTTCATATACTTGGCATGAGCTGGAGCATCTTCTTTTGAGGGTTGAATTGTAGATCCTTCGATGTAGTCCATAGCTTCATCTTCAATTAGATTCAAATCTGTCCTCTTCTTCCATGCACTAAAGTTTGATGACCCAACCAATTTGTTGCTCTCTTTACAATAAGTCATTTTGACAGATTTAAATAAGGTCATAGATACTTACTTGAGTAGATTGACTTCCTCCTTTTCGTAGCTTCTTTGATAATGATGAAGATAGGAACTCCTTCTTAGATTGAGTTCTCCGATGAAGGGATTCTTGAATCCTTGATGTTAAAGGATGTTTTCCAAAAAGATGATGTCTCTTCCAACAATGTCTTGAATATAACCTTTTGATTACAAAGATTATCTTGTTGATTAGTGGATACTTTGAAGAATCTTCCTTGCAAACTGATCTGACCTTTTAACCCAGACTTTGATCTTTGCTTCTTTGAGTGTCTTCTTGTCAAGTAGCCCTTGTGTTCAGCACCTTAGCTTTGATACCCTGTTGAGAATTTGGTAGGGCGGAGATTAATTCAAATTCTCTACTTGATAATTACTTGTGAGCTTACTTCTTTTACTTACGTATTTTCTCCTTAGCTTCTTATATCTTTCATCAAGTCAATTATCAAAAAACACAAGAGACACAGATTTAGCCTCTTCGAGCCAGGGCCAAACCTCTCCCTCTTGGAGAGGAAAACCCGCAAGAAATTCTTCTTATAGACTTTCAGATGACAAGTACCATGACCTTAACGCAGACCCTTGACCCTTGTATGCCTTCAAGACCTTGTCACTGCTCCACTAGGCATCTTATACTGATCTCCTTTTCTGCACTGCTTTGCACCAGGACTAGGAAGGCTCAGTTCCTAGTTAGACTATCCTCGGCCTCCTTATTATCGATATATCTTTCTGCACTTTAGATACTTTTTCCTTGCTGTAGTATATACTGCAGAGATATAGAAGTGTCACCGATTCTTCCTCTGATGAAGTAGCCCTCGGCCTACCTTATCTTCAGCCCTAGGTTCCAGTCCCTTCTTCTTGTAGTCCTTTGTAATATCCCCAACGGGAAATAAACAGTAATACACAGCAAAACAAACAAGCAGCTATATAGAACAAAATGCCGGAACTAGAATATGGGACAAGTACACATAAAATACCAGAACGCTAAGCCATTTTATTAATCCGAGAATACATATATGGGTACAAGAGATAATCAGAATGAGTGCACCTATCCTTGCTCTAGGCAAGTGAAGACCCTCTCAGAATAAGAAATGGCTACAGTGTTGCGTCCTAGGCGCGGGAAAAGCTACGTGGTGCGTGTAACGTATGCGGGAACTAGGGGCTGATCCCCTCACCGGAATGAGCTGAAAATCGGAAGGCTATCTGTACTCACCCCGCCGGACAAAACCCAGAAACCGTGAAGCAAATGCTCCACCTCCGAAAATCCACCAATAATGCCCTCCTCAAAGAAAACGCTGTCTCTCCCAGGAACAGCGCAGGAGCTCAAGAAATATGCTGGGAAAGGGGCCTAAATCCTCCTGCAAAACCTCCGGCTAAAACAACAATCTCCCCAAGGGCCGTCTGTACCGAAGCCACCCTCGAAATCACCCACAACGACGGCACGCACAAATATTCGTCGTCCTCCTCGCCGAGCGCCGTCCTCCAAAAAAGGCTAACGCGGTCACTCAAAGGGCTGATTCCTCTACAAAACGTCACCACAACCCACGCCGTCACCTCCGGCCCGAAGGAAATACCTTGCCGGGCAGTGCTCGAAGTCCCCGGGGCCAAGGGCGAGATCTCCCGGCAGAACACTCGATTCGCACTAAATGGTGCTGCCGAACCGACTTTAAACAACCGGCGTGAGAAAATATGAGCAGTCTCGCTCTCAATATCATCAACATATCAATAATGCCAAATGGAGTAGAAACCCCCACCATTTATAGTGCTAGCTCCCTCAAAACCCTAAACTGCGTCATTGACCTCCTCCTTGGCTTTCTTAGCGATTACCTTAGGAGCCTACGTGACCTCCCTCATGTGTGTGTGGACCCCCAACTAGAATATGGAACAAGTACACATAAAATACCAGAACGCTAAGCCATTTTATTAATCTGAGAATACATATATGGGTACAAGAGATAATCATAATGAGTGCACCTATCCTTGCTCTAGGCAAGTGAAGACCCTCTCAGAATAAGAAATGGCTACAATAGAGACTGCGTCCTAGCTGCTGGAGAAAACTGCCGTAGAAAGCTGCTGCTGCAATGTACTGGAACTAGGGTCTGATCCCCTCACCGGAATGAGCTGAAAATCGGAAGGCTGTCTGTACTCACCACTGCGGACAAAACCCAGAAACCGTGAAGCAAATGCTCCACCTCCGAAAATCCACCAATGAAGCCCTCCTTAATGAGAACGCTGTCTCTCCCAGGAACAACGCAGAAGCTCAAGAAATATGGTGAGAAAGGGGCCTAAATCCTTCTGCACACCCTCCGCCTGAATCAACAATCTCCCCAAGGCTGAAATACGCTGAAGCCACCACAAAATCACCCACAACAGCGCTGCTCAAACACTGACTGCGTCCTCCCTCCTGAAACTGCGTCCTCTCTCCTGGACTACGCAGTCACTCTAAGAGGCCAGCCCCTCTGCAAAACCTCCACCAAAATCCCCTGCAAATCAACTGCTGAAACTGAAGGAAATACCTTGCCCGAGCAGGCACTCGAAGTCCCCCGGGGCCAAGGGCGAGATCTTCGACCGGAGACACTCAGTTCGCACTAAACAGTGCTGCAGACCGACTAAACAACCGGCGTGCTGAAGTAGACAGAAGTCTAGCTCTCAATATCATCAACATATCAATAATGCCAAATGGAGTGAAACCCCCACCTTTTATAGTGCTAGCTCCCTCAAAAACCCTAACTGCGTGCTTGACCTCCTCCTTGACCTGCGCAGTTACCTTAGGAGCCTACGTGAGGCCTCTCTCATGTGTGTGTGGACCCCCAAGGCTTTCCCTTTTAAGTTATAACGTTCATCTACTAGGAAGCACTTTATTTTATTAAAGTGAGTTGACCCCTTAATTTTCACTTTATTTATTAATTTAACTAAAGGGCGGTAAAACTATACAAAAATGAAATATTCCAATTGCGTAGTGCTAATTAGGAATATTACAAATGGATAAAGGCTGTAGAAGACCTGGCCTTAATTGTCTCAACTTTATTTTGTCAAACCAAACATTTGCCACAAACTTTTGAATATCAAATTTAAGGCCATCCCAAAAATTCTTTCTTCACCCCGTGGTAAGTTTTTAAAAAATCTCCAGTGTCCTCCCAAAGGAGAAGTGTGTAATCTCAAAAGAATTTTTTGTTTTAGTTGCTAAGAATTCTTACGAAAATATAAGTGATCTTTGTACCATAAGGAATCATTTTTCCAACTAAATGTATCGTATGTACTAGGATCTTTACGTTAACTTTTGAATGAGTATCCACACATCTTCGTCCTCCTTCCATTCATCCTTTGCTTCGGTTATCCAACTGCTGGATAATAGAAATGGCAATAAAAGCAATGCTTCCACCTCTCTTCATTCTTTCTTGAGAGTGCATCTCGGCAACAACATTTAGCTTCCTTGTAGATTATTTCAAAGTCATAACCCAACATCTTTGTGACCTATTTTTGTTGCTCTTCTCAAGATAGTCTTTTTGTTCCAAATGTCAAGACGAACACAGATCAGTTTTCATTCATGTCTTCCCATTAGGTAAGTTCGCCATTTCTTTAGTGCATGCAACATTGCTAACATTTCCTTCTCATAAATAGCTTTCTTCGTAAATACTTTCCCTTTTGATTTGACGACTTTCAAAAGCAATGGGTCTTCCTTCTTGCATTAAAACAAAGACCAATTCCATTTCCCCGAGGCATCACATTCAATAACAAAGGTTTTTGTGAAGTCTCGGCGTAGCTAAGAGCGGTGTGCTAGGCACATTACCTCTTTAAGATGTTCCAAGGCTCAGCTGTTTCAAGAGTCCATGAAAATGCATCTTTCTTCAATAATGTTGTTAGAGGTGCTTGCTATTCTCCCATAATTTTTGAATAAACTTGCGATAATACCTGTTAACCCAAGAAATCCTCGCAAATCGCTTTATGGTTGTGGGGACTTTCCATTCCTTAATGGCTTTAATTTTGCTAGGGTCTACCTTACCACCCTCGTGAGATACAATATGACCTGATATTCCATCTCTTGTACTCCAAAGAAACATTTTGAATGTTTTTGTATATAATTGTTTCTCCTGCAATAGTTTGAGCACCCTGTCAACATGTTCAACATGATCCTTCCAAGACCTGCTGTAGATTAGTATATCATCAAAAAATACGAGCACAAATTTTCTAAGGAAGGGTTTGAAAATGGAATTCATCAACCCTTGAAATGTAGAAGGTGCATTGGTAAGGCCAAAAGGCATGACCAAAAATTCATAATGACCCTCATGAGTTCGAAATGTCGTTTTCGGAATATCTTCAGTCTTCATTCTAATTTGATGATATCCTGAACGAAGATCCAACTTGGTAAAATAAATTGCTCCATGTAATTCATCCAATAATTCATCAATCACAGAATGGGAAATTTATCTTTAATGGTGAGCTTATTGAGCTCCCTATAATCCGGACACATGCGCCATGATCCATCCTTCTTGTGTACCAATACTACAGGAGCAGAGAAAGAACTTTGACTAGGTTGAATTATACCCGCCTCTAACATTTCTGCAATCATACGTTCAATTTCGCTTTTTTGGACATAAGGATATCTATAAGGCCTGATGTTTGGAGGAACACTTCCTGGAATCAAATGAATAGCATGATCATGATCACGAATAGGTGGGAGTCCTTTGGGAGTTTCAACACCTTGGAATGATTGTCCAAGACTTGTTGGAGATCTGCAGAAATAGATGATTTTGATGTTGGAACTTCTAGTGAGCATAATTGTGCAATTACGCCTCGCTGTTCTTTCTTTAGAAGCTTTGTCATGACATTAGAGCTTATTATCCTTCCTGGCTTCCTCGCAATACTCCGTAATTCGACTTCCTTTCCTTCTGAAAAAAATTTCAAGAAAAGTTCTTGAAAATTAAAAGCTACCGTCCCCAAAGATTGTAACCATTGTACTCCTAGTACAACATCAGCACCTCCCATAGGAATGGAAAGCATTGGACTAGTCAATACATATTCCCCCATGGTTAGCTTGATATTATGGCATTTTGCAGAGCAATTTATAGTTCCTCCATTTGCAACCATCACTTGACATTCTGGTGCTGGGTATAGGAAACAATTTAATTCCTTGGCTACCTTACAATGAATAAAATTATGGGTGCTACCTGAATCAATCAACACTATTACCTTTTTCTTCTTGATATGTACTTCTATCTTGAGAGTTTGAGGAGTGGTAATTCCTTCCAGTGCATTACACGATATGGTCGGATTCATTTCTTCCTCTTCTAGTGTTGGTTCCTGGTGTATATCCTCTTCTTGTTCATTTTCTTCTTCCTCTTCACAATCTATGTAAAATAATTTCTTCTCAGCACACTTATGACCTTTAGTGTATTTGCTATCACAACCGTAGCAAAGCCCTTTTGCTCTTTTTTCTTCCAATTGTTGTGGTGTCAACCTTGTAGGTTGTGGAAATCTAGGCATAGCAACACTTCCTTCTTTATAGAAGTGAGTGGTAGGCATCCTTGTCGCCATAATTTTACATTCAATTTTTCTTGCCAACCTGAATTCCTTCTCCAATGAATTAGGTTCCAAAACGTGAACTTCATGTTGGATGTTATCCTTTAAAGTGCCTATGAAGAGATCAATCCTATGTTCCTTTGGAATATCAGTTACCCTTATATTCAATTTTTGGAAGTCCTCAATGTGCTCCCCCACTAAACCCTTTTGTTTGAGATTTATCAATTGGATAAATAAGGATTTGCTCTTTGTATCCTCATAATGTGCTATCATTTCCTCCGTAAAAATTGACCAAGTGACAATTTTTTTACGGGAGCAAAGCCATCGATACCATACAAATGTATTTTGTTCTAAATGTAAAGTTGCAATGCGTACCTTTTGCGTGTTTTGCACATTATGGAGATCAAAATATTGCTCCATCTGTAGTATCCATGTTACAGGATCCTTTCCATCAAACTTCCTCATATCCATTTTTAGAATATGGTGGTTCTTCCCGCCAACATTAGAGTTTATGAAATCACGATTAACATTTATTTTGTTCTCATCATGAGTTTCCTCTACTATCTTTTCACCATTAGGAAACATTTCTTGTATCAACTTTGTCAAACCTTCCATGTTTGCTTTTAGATCATTCTTCTTTTTTTCCATTCTTTCATCAATCTTAGCTTCCATGTCATCCATCTTAGATTCCATGCCAGCTTCCATGGCATCCATCTTAGCTTCCATGCCATTCTTCAAACCATCCATCTTAGATTCCATGCCTTTCTTCAAACCATCCCTCTTAGTTTCCACGCCTTTCTTCAAAACTTCCATGTCATTTTTTGTTGCTCTTTGCGAGAGCGAAATTTGTTGCACTTGCTCTTGTAATTTTGATATGTCATGTTGCCATTCTTCGTCTTCATGAATCATAGTAGAGCATTGGAAAGGCTTAATGGGTGTTGAATTCTTTTTAGGGGCCATTTTAGAATCCAATATTGATATCTATTCTACAATATGCCCTTGGAATCAATTCAACTTGATTCTTCAAACAAGACTTATGCAATTCGGAAAAAAAATACACACCTTTTACTTGCTTTTGAAGAGCTCGATATTGAAATTGAATTATCTATGTGATTTCGGATCTTCAATATCTGAAATTTGTCATTGATGTAGCCCTTTGAATCCTCTTTTGAATGCCACAGGTCTAACCTGATTTGGATTCTTGAAGTCAGAGTTGTGCCCAATCTCCTACGATGACCTAATTATGGACTAGTTCAGTAGAGTGAACTTGTAGGACTTGCCACGTGTCACTGCTTCCTCCTTCGACTCTGAAATTTATAGGCAGGAAACTACAGTCCGTGTACCTACGGCCACTTTTTACAGAATTCCAATCCGATGCTTAGAGAGAGAGTTATGAAGATTTTCCCACGATCACCTCTTTGAGATGAAATTCGGGAGCCTGAAAAAGTCCTAACTTCCACAGAACATATCGTCGAAAATTTTGCGAACCAAGATCTGAAATTTTGCGACGATGTTCCTCAGGATTTCGGCTTCGCTCTCTAAAAATTTCAGCTTCTGAACCTTCGTAGAAAAAAAGTTATAGCGAAAATGCCACAATGACCTGTTTGGAGCAGCAAAACCCTAGAATCCAAAGCTCTGATACCAAATGTTGTGAAACCAACGCCAAAATAGAAGAAAAGAGATATCAACGCTTTAGGAATAAGCCACTTCAAGGGGGCAATCTCCAATACATTACATGAATGAACAATTCTTCGATGATACAAATTACAAAACCTCCTTTCTATATATAGGAGTTCATGGGGCCACAATGTAATCCTAGTCGACCTAACAATAATAATTTAAGGGCACAATAATAACAATATGGGGGTTACAGGGGTACAATAATAACAATAAGAGGGTTACACTAACAACAATAAGGGACTATACTAGTAATATAGGGACCTAACAAAAAATGTGCTATTTTTTCTTTTTCATGATCAAGTCCCACGGTTCTAACCTTGGCATACCCAGGGCTCTTGTATCCTTTTGGGGGCATCATTAATGGCATAAACCATTTCATGCCAATAAGGTGAGCGAAGAACATTGAATATGTATCCCACATGCATAGATACAATGGATACCCTATGCTCATTCCAAGAATTTGTCATTTTACCCAAAGAATGTGCTATTTTTGCTTTTTCATGATCAAGTCCCATGGTTCTAGCATTGGCATACCTCAGGCTCTTGTATCCTATGGGGGCATCATTAATGACAGAAACCATTTCATGCCAATAAGGTGAGCGAAGAACATTGAATGGTATCCCACATGCATAGAGAAACAGGGAAATTTTTGAATCCACATCATTCCTACACCCTTCGTCAAGGAAACTTGATATTGTTCTACACCTTAAAGAGATGTTTGTTCCTATGACTCCATAGCCACTGCCATGGGAGGATGTTGTTTGAGTTCTTTGTCTATGTGATTTTGGGCTATCATGTTCAAAGGTACCCTTTGATCCTTTAGATTTGTATTGGGCTTCCTCCTCGCCCCTTCTGAATTTGGCTCTTTGTGTTCCTGACACACTTAAACAAGTTTTGATTCCTATTTTTTATCTCCATCCCATGGCCTTTTCCCACAGAGGTGCCTTCTGACACGAGTATATGAACCTGTTCAAGTGTTTTTGCAATGGAGGCATGTAAATTTAGTGGTTCCACCCCCTTTCCCTCCTTTAGGCCTAGAAACATATTTCCACAATGGGGTTTGGTTTGGTTTAGTTTTTGTGCCCTCATCATCTCCATTCTCTTCTTCCTCCTCACCAAGGTACTCCTCCTCTCTAGGGTTTTCATCAAATCCACTAAAACCCACTTCTTCATCCTCTTCATCATGATCAACCCTCCTTATTCTACTCTCCAACAACATAATAACAAAAAAGGGAACCAACAACAAGATCATTCCAAGCCATATAGCCATGATGTTTGAAGTCTTGAGCCTGCAATAAAATGGAGGAATGGGAATGGGAAAGAGAGAAGAGAACATTTTAGCAATGAACATATAAAAAACAAAAATGCTAGATTCGAGTGTAGATCCTACCTCTTTGGCCTTCAATCCCAAGCTCCCAAGTAGTCCTCTTGATCTTTCTCTCAATCTCCCTCCTAAACTCAAGCTCTAAGCCTCCAATTCCACAAGCCCTCCTCTCTTGCTCTCTCACTATGCAAATGATGAATAATGGGAGGGGAGGAGGGCCTTTTATCTTTTTTTTCCCCTCCCCTTCACTCCCCTTCCTTTCTCGTCCTCCGCGCGGCTTTTCGCCAGCGTGACCAAAATTTTTGAGGGAGCAGTCAGGAGCGGTCGCTCCCCCATCGATCCCTCCTTAAAAATTTTGCTCCCTTAAAAACAAAAAGCACACACTTTTTTAGGGAGCGTGCTCCCGAGGTTGATCCCTATCCGCTCCCGAGCAGAGCGTGCCCCAAGAGCAGATTTGAAGGGGGGGCGCTCCCTCGCAACCCTGGTTTGGATTGCTTGGAAGCATGATGTGGACCAGTGGTTCATATGGGACCTTGGTATTAGTTTGCAGATGTTTCTACAATGGATAGGTGTGGATTTCTTGAGGGCAAGCAATCTTGGGGCGAGAGGATTTTTCATGTCCCCATTTTTATTTTCCTCTATAGTACAACCAAGATGAGTTTCCAGGGTATGTGATGGCCAGGCTGCAAGAACAGGATTAGATCATCGGGGGTCCCGATGGAGTTTTGAGGAGTTTTTATGGGATCCGATGGCATTCGCTTGGCATATTCCATCATTCGCACAACTTTCGTTTCGTTTTGTTGCATTCCGACAACTTTAAAAAATTAGCATTATTACGGGGTCTACATTAATTATGCTTGAGGTGGCATTCCAGGAAGATTACTTGATAAAACACCTCAGTGTAATAGCTCGTTGGAATGTTGTGAAGTGAATTCCAGTTGCCAGAGAGAGATAGTGGGCGATTTACCATTTTCCTTAATTAAAAATGACTTTAATTAGTCATTTAATTAAGGAAACATAATTAATTGGAGGAAAGGACCCAAAAGTGACTTAGTGAAATAAATTAAAATTAAAAAGTCACTTAAGATAAAGTCAATGGAGGAACTTCTAGAATAATAAAAAAATAAAAAAATAAGATGCTTTAGAGGCTTGGAGATCTATCCATCAGATCTATAAAAGAAGAGGATGAGGTCATTTGGAGACATCTTGGTTTTGAGCATTTGTCTTTGGTGTGGATTTGAGAATTCGGTTCTCTACCATAGTAGCCCCAAGATGGAAACCCTCGGGTGATATCAATGAGAGTGGGCGAACACCCATCTCTCCCCTTGGTGAATTCATTCAGAATTCACAGGTGTTTTCAGAAGATCAGTTTATATTTGGAGGCCCGCTGCTGCAATATTATTGAGCTTTTGGGGCATCACTCAGCCATCTTCAGCATTTTGTATTAGCATGCTATTTCATATTCCATATTAATAAACTAAGGCTGAAAGTTCTTCTGCATGTTTATCTTGTTCATATCTTTCAGTTTCAGTTTATATTTCCAGTTTTTGCCGTTGGTTTATGGTTCGTTTTGCATAAATTGTTTGTGAAATTAATAGTGCAAAATTCTGAAGCAAACCTCAGCAAATTTATAATTGGAGCATTACAGTGGGATCAAAGCATTCCTTGTTTTGCTGTGAAATTTGTGGTTCGTTTTGTGCAAATTGTTTATGGAGCTGATGGCTAAATTTTTTGGAGCAATTTTCTGCTAAATTTATATTTGGAACATTACAGAGCTAAGGTGAATCTCTAGAAATTTAACCCCTGATGAAGAAGATATGTAAAGATTTTTTTTTTAAGAAATTACTAATGTTTACAAAGCTGGATAGATGTGTAAAATGTCACAGTGCAATATTCAAAACCCTATGATACCGAAAAAGGGTTTTGAAATAGGCTAGTAATAATGGGATAAGCTTTCCATTTTTATAAAGCTGGAATGCATACCTGTAAAGTGGGAATTGGCTAGTAATGATGGAATACTACTTCCAATTTTATTACATTTGGCTTCCATAGTTATAGGAGGGGATGGCATTTATTATACCTTTTACAATTCATATGACACATTGTTTCTTTTAACTCTTCAGTCTCTTTTTCAAGTATTGGTTACTATACAAATTTCAAATATCTCCAGAAGTTTTTACTATCTATAAATTTATAGAATTTTACATGGTCACGACTCATGGAATTTTACATGGTCCCGACTCTACTGTTATATGTTACATTATAATGATAATAACACCATTAGATGAAGTTCGTATGTTAATGTATATGAGAAAGTCACAAACTGTTTGAAGAGGGTTTTTGGTCAATTCTATTTCTTTGTTTTATGGCCTAACCCAGTTTTGGTGGCAGACAAATGACTATTGTGCCATCCCTCAAATATTAAAGGACCAGTTTGGTGAAAGATACCCTGGTGCCAGAAGGGCTTTTTTAAAGACAGGTGGTGATTTTCCCTTCCTCTCTAGAGCAGATGAAGTCAATTTACACCTCCAGGTATGCAATTGAAATTAGGGACGGTTCCTTAAGTATGGATCTTTATTTGGATATTTGCAATTATGATGCTTCATTATGACACTAAAATATGGTTTAGGAAATGGAATAAATGAAAGGGTCAGTTTATATTATTCAGCTCCTAAGATACACCGTTGAACTTCAAATGAACTTCACATGAAAATGGCGAAGACGCAAGCAATAAAATCACAGCAAAATCTTGACCAAGGAAATATCAGTAATGAATAGATTGCTGAAATCAGACATCAACTAGTATTTTATTACATGAAATAGAACGAGGCAACATTAATAGATACATTTCATTCCATAGTTCATGTTTTCAACCTTCTATTGGTAGTTTGGCATTTACATGACTACTCAGGGTTTGAAACATTTGATTTTACAAATAATTCGTTATCGACTTACAAGATAAGATTGTGCTTATATGGCTATACCACATTGGAGATTTTTGAAAGGTCAAATACCAACATAGTCAATACAACTGCCCATGCTAAAGATGTGAGGATGGTTAGAAATAATGGTCATTTATTTATTTAGACTTAGACGTCAGTATTTAAGAGTTGGCTTTATGACAAATTTTAGTTATAGGTTAGAATAAATATGAGTGTTTCATAGCAGTCAATAGATTAAGAGTCATTAAGTTTATTTCATAAGTTAGTATATCTTCTGTAGAAAAATTGAGTTTAGGCCCTGTTACCACTCAAACCAGTGGGGGACCTAGGAGGGGTTCCTATGAGGGCAATTGCTAGAGTAAGGGCAATGGTGGAGGCTTAGCCCACTGTCATTGCAGCTAAGGCTCCTTGCTCTTTAGGGGCTTTCACTGATGGGAGGAGTCCCAATGTTTTTGGGAAGTCGCTTATAAACGATATGTCAATGGATAAGTGTGAAATGATCCCAACAACCCCATCCCATGGGGGAGTTGAAGAAATGGTGCTTGCTTGCTCTTTAAGCAAGGGACTTGCCTTCCAAAGGAGAGGGGTACAACTCGAAGTGGTATTTCTCTATCCCTAAAATCCTATATGAACTTGGTTTTCCCAAATAGCCCTTGATGATTAGTCTTTGATAGGAAACGAGACTACACGGGACCAAGTGGACCCAGCCCAGGTTCGGGGATGGAATATGGCAACCAATGATGTTCCTATCCTGGACAAGGTGAGGGGAAAAGATCATACAAGAAATTTTGCTTCAAAAGGTCAAATTGATCCTACTAGGGTCTAGTTTTGGGGATGCCTAGGAAAAACTTGGTCCTAGAGCTAGGGCTTGGGATTCCCGGAGATTCCATCGTTGGAATTGCCTCAAATTTGGAGGAGAGGGAGGGAACCCACCATCGTAATAGCCTCTAAGAGATTGAATTTTTCCTGTGGGTGGATTCTCGGGAAAATGATGCCCTAGGTGATATATTAGGGCTAGAAATGGGGAAAAAGGAAAAAGGTGAAAAAGATGGGGAAAATGACCACCCTTTTCAGGGACCAGTACCTATTTCCCTTGGGGATATGGAGTCAAGGATGATAATGATTGAGAATTCGGTTACTTGATCAAGGAGGCTCGAAAAGTCAACTTCGTCCAATGTTAAGGGAAAAGAAGAAAAACAACCTTCAAGCATTTATACTTCATGCAAAGAATGCAAGCTTATTGAGATAAAACAATCTCTAGGACATTTCATTCTTCTAACAATGGCCAATACATTAAACGAACTAAATGGACACTTAATTCCACAGTCCAATGATGCAACAACTAGCCCTAATTATAGCGAAGTTCAACAGTATGCACCAACAATTATATATCATTAAAATTCACTTACAATGTTAGAGAGTATATCCAACCAACATCAAATTTGCAAAAAGCAAAGCTCCAAGATAAAAATGGCCCAAATCCATACATCAAAATTCATCCATTTATCCAAAATAATCCTCCAAGAAGAAATGTGAAATTCTCTAAAGATAGAGAGATCCCAAGTGAAGTGGTGATACAAATGAATGAAGCTAACATCAATTTATACCCCTTTTAGGAGTTCAAATTAGCCTATGGGCCTACATTAGCCCCTAATGATAAAATAATGTGCAAATAAAACCCCTATTGGTGATAAGCCCACCAAACTAGCTCATAAGCCTCTCAGTGGGCCAAATAATAATATGTATATGTCGTGGGGCCCTCCAAAGTCCTAATAACATCTTGAAGTGCGATAATGAGGAATAAAATCCTCAAAATATGATGCACAAGGGGGTGGTCCCGTGTTCTCCAAGTAGTAGACCCAGGGTTGCAGGGGAGCACCCCCCCCCTAGTTTTAAGGGAGCGTTTCAGGGAGCGATCGGGAGTGATCGCTCCCCGATCGCTCCCTCCTTAAATATGTTTCTGCTCTTTTTTCTCCTTTCGTTGTACTGCCTCTTTGTTATGTGTTGTGCCTTGAAAAGCTGCGTTCAGTTTTACTCGATAAGCTCAAGTAACTTATCCCATCTTTTATCTTCTGGAATGGAGAATTTAATCACTTTCCTGTATGCTTTGTCCACATTAGTGTGCTTTTCAAAAGTTGGCCTGGTAATAAATAGATGTTGAATTTCATGCTGGATAAATAAATCGTATTCTAGGCCTTCAATAAAAGCTTTACCACTTATGATTCCTTTTACTTTAGCAAATTTTGACCTGTCTGCTGCTATTTCATGTAATCTAGGTTGGTAATTTTCTAGTGGAGTCAATTCTTGAGAATTTGGTAGGGCATAGTTTAATTCAATTCTTTGCTTGATAATTACTTTTGAGCTTACTTCTTTTACTTAGGTCCTCTCTTTATTAGCTTATTAGGTCTTTCATCAAGTCGATTACCAAAACACAAGAGACACAAGTTTAGGCTATTCCAGCGAGGGCCAAAACCTCTCCCTCTTGGAGAGGAAAACCCGCAAGTAATTCTTCTTATAGACTTTAAGTTGACAAGTACAATGACCATGACACAAACCCTTGACCTTAGTGTACCTCCAACACCCTTGTCACCTGCTCTTCTTGACTCCTTATTGTTGATCCTTCTTTCTGCACTGCACTGTACCAATACTAGGAAACTCGTATTAGCTGTGAATTCCTCCTTTCCTTCATCTAATCTCGGCCTTCTAGAGACCTCTTTCTGCACCCTTAATATACTGAGTAGAGGTCCTTCATTCCTTGTCTGAGATAGCCTACTCCTTGCACTCTGTCTTCCTTTGTTGGGCAGTTTAACTTCTTCGCACTTATATAGAGACCTCATCTTGCACTCCTTGCAATGTGTCTTCCTTTGCTGATTATACTTACCTTACTGTGCACTTACTGCAGTTCCGTCACTACCTGAGATTACCTTCGTCAGCATGGGAGCTACTGTGATCATCCTCAGCCTACTGTGATTACCCTCGGTCTTCTGTGATTACCCTCGGTCTTCTATGATTACCCTCGGCCTACTGTGATACAGATTGGTCCCTCTTTCTTTTATTTGTCCTTTTCGTATTTCTTACTTAACCCAATCCGAAATTATCTCAGACTTGTTCGAGATTATATCACCAAATGAATCCGCGGTCCTTCTTATTTATAGTGTCATCCTTCCTATATTTAGGCCAACTTGTCAACTGTGGGTAGGCCGACTTGATAAGGAGATTCATCACTAAGAATTGTAACCGACTTCATGGAGCTTCTTCCAACAAGGTGACAAGGGCGTTGAGTATCGTTTCTTTTACTCTTTACAAGTGTAGCATTGCTTCATGTACATGACTCTAATTTATACATTTATGACAAGATGACAAATCCCTAAAAGACATCATGAAGAAGTCTTGGACCTATAATAAAACTCCTTGTTCATGAAACCCATGAAGCAAGCTTAACATAAATACATTTTATTATCTTTATCTTCTTCATTACATAAATTCATAATTACATAGTCATTATAAAGACCGAACCTAATTACACTTTCCAATACTCCCGCTCAAAGAGAGGTGAACCAACTCAATATCATAATGGTGGGGCAGAAGCGCACCAACACAGTTCAGCAAGCCTAGCCCTGTGGTTTCTTATAGCTCCAAGAAGCTATCCCCAAAGCCCTCTGGAGCTCCCAGAGCTCATCGTCCAACAGGACCCTCGGAATAGGGTCGTTCCACGATTCCAAGATTCTCACGAAAGGTGAGGAACTTGACCTTCCCCAAGGGCTTTGTGAGAATATCTACGACATGCTCATCAGTTCCTATATGATCGAGCCTTATGGCGCCTCGCTGTACCATATCCCGGATAAAGTGGTACCTAATATCAATATGCTTGGATCAATCGTGGAACACGAGATTCTTTGACAAACAAATCCCACTCTGGTTATCACAAAGGATAACAGTGGTAACTAACATATGCTCGAACAACTCACTGAAGAGCTTTCGCAACCAAACTGCTTCACAACAGGCCATAGTCGCTACAATGTATTCGACCTCAGTGGTGCTCAAAGTTGCCGACTTCTGCTTGCTACTCATCCAAGATATCGAAGCAAACCCAAGTGTGAAGCAACATCCAGATGTGCTCTTGCGATCCACCACACTGCCAGTCCAATCGGCATCAGTATATCCATGGAGTCTCAAACTCCCGGCAGTGTATCTCAGCCCATGGTTTATCGTGCCCCGAAGATATCTCAACAGATTCTTGGCACCAACCCACTGAATGTGATGAGGATCAACCATGTGTTGACTCAAAGTGTTCACTGCAAAACATACGTCCGGATGGGTGTTCATTAAAAACATCAGGGCCCCTACGAGTTGACGATACTCGGTAGGATTTGCTAGCACGAGCACAACAACACTGCCACTCAACTTCTTAAAGTTGAGCTCCATCGATGTCGACATGGACGTACAGTGCACCATTCCAAATCTTTCTAGCAGCTTCACAATATATTTTCCTTGAGAGAGGAAAATCTCACTAAGTCTCTTCCAGACCTCCAGGCCTAGGAAGTAATGCATCAATCCTAGGTCCTTCATCTCGAACTCAGAAGCGAGCTTCCTCTTACAGTGATGAATGAGAGGGTCAGCACCTGTCAGGAAGAGATCATCCACATAGAGCACCAGAATGAGAGGCTTTTCTCTATCAACCTTGAAGTAAAGGTTTGGATCAGCATTACTACAAGTGAAGCCCAGCTTCATAAAGTAGCTATCTATCCTCTCATACCAAGCCCGGGGGCTTGCTTCAACCCATAGAGGGCTTTCTTCAACCTGCATACACGGGTGTCTCTATCCTAGACTTCGAACCCCAGAGGTTGCTCCACATACACCTCTTCCTTTTATCGCACCATGCAGAAAGACGATCTTCACATCCATCTGATGAATATTTCATCCTTGCGTAGCAGCAAGGGCTATGATAGATTGGATGGTAGTATATCGGGCCACAGGTGTGAATATGTCATCATAGTCTATGCCTTCCTTTTGAGAGAAACCACGGGCAATGATTCTTGCCTTGAACTTTGCAGTTCTACCATCATATCCATGCTTGATCTTATAGAGCCATTTCGAGGTGACAACAGCTTTGTCCTCCGGTCTCGGAACCACATCCCAGACATCATTCTTCATAATGGACTCGTACTCTTCGTGCATAGCATCCTTCCAAAGTTGATGCTTTACGGCGTCTTCGAAAGATCCAGGCTCAGATTATAGGTTGTACTCATGGCTGGTAGATACCCTTGGTATCTATTCAGCTTCTTGCTTTCACAGAATGTCCCCCTTAGGGCCATATGTCTCTCGACATCCTCGAGAGTATCCCTGAGCCATGAGTGTCTTCTCTTCAGTGAAGGAGGTGGGTCAATAGGGTCCATTGGTCCTTCAACATCGGGCATCATCTCATCCTTCGGTTCTTCCTGATTCCCAGACCTTACTTCATGATCTTCCTCAGAGCTCGGAAGATTTATCACTTTCCTGAGGGAAGCATCTTCATCAAAGGTAACATCGTGCCATATCTCCACTTCTCTTTGACTAGGCACATATACTCTATAAGCCTTTGAAGTTTCATTGTGGCCCACAAACATTCCCTTCTTCCCAGAAGCATATAGCTTGCTCCTCTTCTCTTTCGGCACATGAAAATAAACAGGACAACCAAAAAATCTAAAATGCGAAACATCAGGTTTCTTACGAGAGAAGACTTCTTCGGGAGTTTTGGAGTTCAGAGCGAAATGCGGGCATCAATTTTGGATGTACGTAGCAGTGTTCGCAGCTTCTCTCCACAGAAACTTCGAAAGACCTTGGTCACATAGCATGCCACCGACAACTTCCACAATGGTCCTGTTCTTTCTTTCAGCAACGCCATTTTTCTCAGGCGTATATACGGTTGTGGTCTCCCTCTTGATGCCAGCTTCTCTACAAAAGTTATTGAACTCATTCGTCTCATATTCAGTGCCATTATCGGTCCTCAAATCTTGATCTTCTTCCCTATTTGATTTTCCACCAAGGCTTTGAAAGTATGAAACCACATGAAAGCCTCATCCTTCTTCTTCAAGAAGTATAGTCAAGTTTTGCGAGAGAAGTCATCGATAAACGTCATATAATAACAACATCCTCCCAAGGATGTCACGGGTAGCATACCAGACAAATCAGAATGTATCAATTGCAAGACATTAGATGTCTTTGTGACACTTGAGGGGAAAGGTCCCCTTGTATGCTTTCCTTCGGCACAACCCTGACACACACCTTCATGATCAATTTTGAATTCGGGCATCCCTATAACTACCTTCCTTGCTTCGGGAAGGGCTTTGTAATGAAGGTGTCCAAACCTCCAGTGCCATAGTTTGGTTTGACGGATAGTATCACATGTCATAGCCCCCAGTGGACTTCCTCCAACCTGGTAAAGTGTATCAACTCTAAACCCAATCGTAATAGCTTCCTTGAAACTCTTCTTCCAAATGCGTACTTTCCCATCAACGAATGCCACATTGAAACCTTTGTCTTCCATGTCCAAAATAGACACAAGGTTCTTCTTCAAATTAGGTACATATAATACATCTTGCAAGTGAAGGACTTGACCTTGAGATAAGTGGAGGGTCACAGTCCCAGTCTCTTTCACGGGATAGGTGGAATTATCTCCAAGGATAATTTTCAGATTAGTATCCTTCTCAACCAAGTCAGAAAGTGCTTCCTTAAACCTAGTGAGGCGCCTTGAGGCACCAATATCAATCAACCAGACATTCATAGTGTCAGGAGGAGATGCAGCAGAGAGGGCAGATACAAGAATGAATTCATTTCTTTTATCATCAACAACATTTGATTCCTCATACCTAGAATTTCTTGACCTTTTGAAAGGTTGCCCATTTCCATTGCGACCAGAGGGAGCCTTCCTCTTTCCTTTGAACCTGTTGTTCCTTTGATTGCCATTCTTCCTGTTGTTGTTGTTGTCATCATCCCCATGAGAATCCTTCTTATTTGGGCAGTCTCTAGCACAGTGGTCGGTCTTGTTACACATGTAACATCTTCCTTTCTTTCCTTGGGCCCTTGCTCTTTCATGGTTCCTCGAACCACCATTGTTCTTCTTCTTAGCACGAGCGGTGAAGGAAACATTACCTTCATTTTCATATTCCATCATTCTTGTTTCCTCTTGAGTGCATCTCGACAACACTTCATCAAAATCAGGTATCACATTATTATTGAGAATGGTAGTAATGAATACAAGCCATTCAGAGGAGAGACCTCCAAGTGCGGTGAGAACCATTTCTTGATCAGCTTTTGTCTCCCCAAGAGCAAGAAGGTTATTCCTGGTCTCATTTAACTTTAGAAAATAAGATTGAATGGATTCATCCCGACCTTTCTTAAGATTCTTCAATTGGTTCTTAAAGAAAAGGAATTGATTTGCATTGTTGGCCCTGAACATGTTGACCAACTTATCATACATCTCCTCAGATGTGCGCATCTCAGAGATGTAGGCAACCAGACTCTTATGAATGGAATCCCGGATGATCAACTTTGCTTTGATTTCCCCCTTCTTATACTTTGACTTGGTGGCAACAGGTGCAGATGATGGAGGCTCTTGGATTTTACCCTGCACATAGTCCATGACATCTTGGTCTTCCAACATTAAATCCAAAGACATCTTCCATGCATGAAAGTCAGCCTTGCCAATCAACTTGTCATCAGCTTTGAAGCCATTATAATTTGAGGTACACATGGGTCCTTGACAAATGCTACTTCTCCAGTGATTACTCTTAATACAAACTTGGGCTTTGTCTTCACCTTAGCTCTGATACCATGTAAATTTTTGTAGATGTTCTATGCTTGATGCAACTTTACTTTTATTCCGATATCAAATGACAATCACATAAACAAGAAAGTAAAATGCTGATAGAACGTACTAATAGATCGACAGAAGACAAGCCAAAAAATACACTTAACTTGATCAGCAAAATATATGTGTTGTGTTGCGTTACGACGGTCAACAAGATGCTTCAACCAGCATAGTCTCTTCACGATCAGCCAACCAGAATGTGTCACACAACCCTCTCAGACAGCTCTATAACGGTGAACCCAAAGTCAACAAAAGTCAACGTTGTCCATTCAACAGTCAATGCAAAGTAGCAGCAGCAGCAAAAAGTCAACGCAGCCAAAGCAAAGTCAACCTCCAGCCTCGATTTTTGTGCCGGAAAATGCAGACTGTAGAAATCGAAATTTTGGGAGAGCTTGAGGTCAAGTTGACCAAGCGTTGACCAAAGTCAATGCTGGTCAAAGCTACGCTGAAACCCTAGATCAGAACATAAAACCCTAGATGTTGTTTTCCCACGTGTGAGAGAATATAAGCCTCCAAGATGATGATTGAACCAATCAGATGCAGAGAGAGAATGTGCGGTGAGTGATGGTGAAAATGACCTCCAACGTTGACTTATATATATCCATCAGTGAGGGTGTGTGACACATCTGTTGGGGCTCCAAGCCTACATTACAATTCTGGCCGACCTTACACATAAGTGGAATTAATTCAAAATAAATGTTTTGCTCATCGGATCAAGATGATCTTTAGATCGATCTTGCACCTCTCCAAAAGAGGAATCCAATAAAAATATTGGCATCTTCATCTGAGCATCACAACATGGAATTTGGTCCTAGTTGCCCAAAATTAACATTACCTCAGTGATGATCTTTCTCCATGACATCTTCTTGTAGGCATCGCCATCCTTTATTCAGATTGACACATCTCTTTAAGATATGTATTGTCAAGGGTCTTCATCTTTACCGGACTTCTATTAGAGGCTACATATCTTCCCAGGAGATTTCCTAGTCAAATCTTCTTGGCTTTCGGATGATAACTGCCCCTTATCATGGTTGCACTTCACGGTCTCTTCTTTTCTTTCCCCACACAGTTTTAATTCATTCTCGAAAACTTCCAGTATAAAGTATGTTGTTTGTATGCAACCACCTCATATTCCATATGAGGACATATTATGTTCATTTCGTCTATTATTGACAGCTTGTGTATTGGAAGAGATTCTCCTTTCTAAAGTTCATCACCTGCAACCATATGACATGACTTCATAACATCCAGTGTCGGCATATAAATATATGTATCTCATCTCCTTTTATTTTGAGTCATCTTGCAACAATTTTCCCTAGAATGAAGAATTTCATTCCCTTGACTTGCTTCATCAATATGTCATCATATCCTAATCCCATAATTTTGTAAGATGAATTCTTGATGAAACCTTTTTCTTTCTCCCTAACCAGTGAATCCAAAGAGGACTCTATTAGAAAATTTCTGCACCTATTTCCATAGATGACCCTTGATATCGATGACTAGCTTTCATCAATGTTGTTATCAGTGAGGTTCCTAGGAGCCACTTCTTTTATAGCATAGTTGTATTGCAGACATTCTCCTATGACAGGTGATCCTGCCATGCTTCTATCATGATGCTTATTGGAGTGATGCATTAATGTACAATGCTTCCTAACATACTATTTTTCAACTGACGGAAACCTCTTAAAGAGGAAGATGATCTTAATCATAGTTGAGATCTTTCACTTCTTCTTTCTTATATTTATTTGCATTAGGTTCTTCCCTTTCTTTCGTGACATGGGATTCTTCATTTTTCCTCTTGTCCTTTCCAGATTTAGAACAATCCCTTTTATAATGCCCAAGTTCATTACATCCAAAGCATCGTACTTTGCCCATATTTCTCCTTTTACATAGAGGACCAAATTTACCAAATTTTCCTTTCTTCCTGGACATGGTTGTAAAGGCTTGATTTTCTTCCCTTGGTCCTGTATCAACTTTTGCTTTTAACCAAGTCTCTTCTATTTTACATAGAGACCATAGATCCTGGAATGGTGTTGTTTCTTTCTTCCCATATAAGCTTGAAGTGAAGTTACCCCATTCTTTTGGTGGAGCATTCAACACCACTGTAGTCATTTCACTATCAGACATTACTTCTCCCAATCCCTGCAGCTAGTCTTGTATTTCAGAAATCCTCATAAAATATGAAGTGATTCCTTCCTCTCTTGATAATTTCATCTTGTATAGTTCTTGTCTCAGAGAGATTACTTCTCTTGCAGTACTCATAGAGAATAGCTTCACCAAATTTTCATATATTTCTTTTGTAGTTTCTAGTTTTGATATATAGGGTATGAGTGAGTCCTTAATGGATTCTATGAGAATCCTATGGGCTCTTATTTCTCCCTGCATGTACTTGGCATGAGTTGGAGCATCTTCTTTTAAGGTTGAGTTGTAGGTCCTTTGATGTAGCCCATAACTTCATTTTCAATTAGATTCAAATCTATACTTTTCTTCCATGCACGAAAGTTTGATGACCCAACCAATTTGTTCCTTTCTTTGCAATAAGTCATTTTGATAGATTCAAATGAGGTCATAGAAATACTTGTGTAGATTAATTTCTTCCTATTAGCATCTTCTTTGATGATGATGATGGTAGGAACTCCTTTGATTTCTTCAAGGGAGGTAGGTGATCTTGGATCCTTGATGACCAAGGATGTCTTTATGATTACTTCAGAATGATGATGTCTTCAATAGTGTTGGATGGTGCTTGATGATGTGCCTTCCAACAATGTCTTCAATATCAATAATCTTTGATGGTAAAGATTACCTCCTTGATGTGTGGATCCTTTGAATAAGGTTTGCAAACTGATTTGAATTTTCAATGTATACTTTGACTTTGATGCTTTCTAGAGAGATTGATTCTTGCTCTTTGATCCTTGAGTGTCTCCTTGTCAAGTAGCCCTTTGTCTTCAACACCTTAGCTCTGATACCATGTTGAGAATTAGGTAGGGCATAGTTTAATTCAATTCTCTGCTTGATAATTAGTTGTGAGCTTACTTCTTTTACTTAGGTCTTCCCTTTATTAGCTTATTAAGTCTTTCATCAAGTCAATTTACAAAACACAAGAGACACAAATTTAGTCTATTCCAGTGAGGGCCAAAACCTCTCCCTCTTGGAGAGGAAAACCCAAGTAATTCTTCTTATAGACTTTCATTTGGCAAGTACCATGACCATGACACAAACCCTTGACATTAGTGTAGCTCCAACACCCTTGTCACCTGCTCTTCTTGGCTCCTTATTGTTGATCCTTCTTTCTACACCGCACTGCACCAATACTAGGAAACTCGTATTGCCTGTGAACTCCTTTCCTTGGTCTAATCTCGGCCTTCTAAAGACCTCTTTCTGCACCCTTAATATACTAATTAGAGGTCCTTCATTCTTTGACTGAGATAGCCTACTCCTTGCACTTCGTCTTTTTTTGTTGGGCAGTTTTCCTTCTTCGCACTTATAAAGAGACTTCTTCTTGCACTCCTTGCAACGTGTCTTCCTTCGCTGAGTAGACTTACCTTACTTCGCACTTACTGCAGTTCTGCCACTACCTGAGATTACCTTCGGTCAGCATGGGAGCTACTATGATCATCCTCGGCCTACTGTGATTACCCTCGGTCTTCTGTGATTACCCTCGGTCTACTATGATATAGATTGGTCCTTCTTTTTGTTATCCGTTCTTTCAATTTGCGTACCAAAGAGATGTTTCCTTTTCGTATTTCTTACTTAACCCAATCCGAAATTATCTCACACTTGTCTGAGATTATATCACCAAATGAATCTGCATTCCTTCTTATTTATAGTGTCATCCTTCTTGTATTTAGGCCGACGTGTCAAACTGTGGGTAGGTCGACTTGATAAGGAAATTCATCGCTAAGAATTGTAGTTGACTTCATGGAGCTCCTTCCAGCAAGGTGACAAGGGTGTTGAGTATCGTTTCTTTTACTCTTTACAAGTGTAGCATTGCTTCAAGTACATGACTCTAATTTATACATTTATGGCAGGATGACGAATCCCTAAAAGACATCAAGAAGAAGTCTTTGACCTATAATAAAACTCCTTGCTCATGAAACCCATGAAGCAATCTTAACATAAATACATTTTATTATCTGTGTGTTCTTCATTACATAAATTCATAATTACATGGTCATTATGAAGACCGAACCTAGTTACACTTTCCAACATCAATTGGCCACTAGAATCTCTTAGAGGTGGAAGTCCCTTTTGTTGTAAGATGGTAAATTTCTTGTGAAATTTCTTTATTTGCACTTCTAAGTTTTGACATTTATTTTCTAATTGCAACATTAAATTTCTTTTAGTCAAAACTTTTCTGACTTCTAAGACTGTGTCAGTGCTATCTTCAATTCATAATTCCTCTAATTCATCCTTGGTCTTTGAATTCAGCACTTTGATTATCTTGGTTGCCTCCCCTAGCTTATGATCCAAGTCTTCTTTAATTTCTGCTATGGCTTCCTTTGCTCTTGTTACCATCTCTTCTTGTTCAAAGATAATCTCGATAGATGTCTAGAGCTCTGTTATGGTTGAATTGATATCAACCTATATATTTTCCTTTGCTTCAGATAATGTCTATGTTGTTAGTGATTCATCCTCATGCTTTTCGCGCTATTTGGTTAGCTTGAAATTTTTTTGTATTTCAGATATATATGCATTATCTGATTTAAGCTTGTTTTCCTCCATTCTCTGCAGTGTTGCTTTTAATTTTTCTATTTCCACATTTCTTACGGATAAATCTCCCATGGACTTTGATAATTTTTCTATTTCCACATTTCTTAGGGATAAATCTCCCGTGGCCTTTGATAATTTTTCTGTGGTTTCATCACTGATTGTCTCTGTATGTACTGTAGACGTCCTTGCACTTGTCTATTGTTCTTTTTTCTTTTAACAGGCTTTCCATGTCAACCTCCATTTTCTGTATTTGGATGTTCTGCTCCACAATCATCTTCAAGATGCTTTCTTTCTCTTTCTCAAGTTGTCCTACTTCTTTAGCTTGTGGATTTTCTGTTGTAGGTATCTTAAGCTACTTTCTGAGCTCTTGTATATCTGGATTTATTCTTTTTATTATTTCTTCAGTAGCGTTGACATCACTAGTACCCACTCCTAGCTTTATCACCAGATATTCCGACCGTTTTATTCTGGTATGCTTGGCTAAGGAAAACATTCTTTCTAGCTTGAGTTGTGAATGAATATTATTCAAGGAGGCTTGCAATTTAGAAGCTACCATAGCTGAACTTGTCAATGTGGAATAAATCATCTCACCTACTTGTTTGTGGAGATCAATCTGATCTATTGGGTGTATCTTTTTGGTATCAAAAGAAAACACAAAAGTTTTATAATCATTTGTACTTTTAGGAACTGGTACTTTTGGCTCAAGGAATGCCAACTGAAATTCCCTCTATCAAGGTCTAGTGCAACTAAAACTCTATGTTGAGTAGTGGAAGATTATTTCGAAAACTCAGTATAGGTGGAAGTTTTCAGTGCTTCAGTCTTTCTCTTCATGTCTCTAAATCTAGTAAATATTCTTTGTTATCCTAAAGATGGAGAAACAGGAGAAACAAGAGAATCAATTGTTGTATCTTAAGTTTGTTGTAAAGAGAATACAGGCTCTCCTGATAATACTACTGTAGTATGTTCTTTTGAATTTCTACCTTCTGATGACTCCTCTTCTGTATTGATTGACTTCCTCCTTTTGAAAACTTTGAAACCAACTACTTTAACTCCTGAACTTGTGGGTGACACACTCTCTCTTGGTCGTTTCAATTCTTTTTCTGTCAATCTTGGAGTCTCCGTTGCTATCTGGCTGGAGGTCTGTTCTTCAATTTCTTGTAGAGTTTTTTCTTCCCATTATTCCCTATTTGCAAAATGCTCAATCTCTAGCTTTGCTATGTGTGCATAAGTCGCTGACTTTTGCTCAAATCTTATCTTTGAAATCACTCCCAGTGGGTCATAAGGCCAGTTGAAACTTGATTTGAATTTCATCTATTTGAATAGAATGTTTACTACCTTCTCTGCTGCTTTGGTGTTAGCAATAAATGGACCAATTTGTGCATTTAATTTGAATTGAGCTTTTTGTTTCCTTGACACAAAATGTATATCATCCATATTCATTCTCTGCCTAATGAATTCTAAAGCAAAAATCATCATAGGTAGAAAAATCGGCAATCTATAAGGAGGAAGTTCACAGCCATAGACTCTGATTTTTGTAAAGTTTTGATAGAGATACCAGTCTCCAACCTTAGATTGTTGATTGAGATGTAAAATTCTTTTGATTTCTGTGGAGACTCTAGGAACTGCATCACTGCTCAAAAGACATAATGCCATATGCAAAAAATGATTAACATAATCACTGAAAGAATACTTCTCTGTGTTTTTTCTAACCAGAGAGGTCCAGTGAATGACTGATTGCGATCTATCCTATGAATCAAGCTTCTGCAATGGGAATTTAAATCTCTCTGACTGATGATACAAAAATAGATAAACTAGAATAGACTGATGTTTGAAAGATCCTTCAACACAAAATTTCAGGAATTGGTCATTGATAACATCTATAAAAATTGACTAAAATTAAACAAAATTGAGGGCTCGTTTCCAAATGAAAATATTGATAAAAATCCAAGGATGACTTCATCAACTCACTGATCAGTTTGATAACCTAGGAGACAAGAAACCATAGAAATCACTTGCCTAGACATCTCTGGAAAAATTGCAAAAGAATATGGTGGATTGGTTCTTGGTAATTCTGAATTTTCAGGCAGAGAAGACTCAAAAATGTGGGCTTGCTGCTGAAAGGTAAGCTTCTGATAAATTTCCATGAGGGAATCAGTTGAAAAAGGTTGAAGGGGGGCTTGGGGATTGATCTGCAATGCTTGATAAATGGATTCAGGGGTTATTGAGAACAAAATTTCATTGTTTCTGGCCACTATGGATCTCTGGCTAGGCAAATAACGACTCTTGCACAGGTGATGAATTCAGGGAAATGGTGGGTTTGAGGAAAACTAAATTGGGGCAACATTGACTCTTAGAAGCAAAATTTATCATTGGCATCTTCAAATTTTTGATATGTCCTATTATGGATTTCATAGAGATCAAATTCACATTGGGTTTTAGCGATTTTGTACTGTGTATCAACTAAGGGAAGTTCATCGAGGTTAATTACAGGGGGTAGGGTTAGACTCTCTACAAATAAATTTGATTTTCCCTTTTGACTAGCCATTTCAAGAAAATGATAGAACAAAGAATAACTAAAGAAATTACCCAGCTGAAATGATGGTTGATAACATAGGGGATTGCTGCAACTGGTCGTTGTTTGGTCTATCAGAGTGCTTCGTGCATGAAAGCGAAATGATGAGTCATGGAGCAATAGTACAATTTAAATTTGGAATGAGTTTCAACAGTTTCCTTCGAATTACCGTTATTGGTGCGTCGATATTTATTAATCGAACGTTGGCGAGGGCATGAATAGCTTAACATGCGAATTGCTAAGTTATCAAGAGATTTGGTGATGATTATTTTTAGCGGGAGCAGTGCTGGCATGTTGAATTAGCGGGAGGGTTAGCGGTAAGGTTGGCAGCGAGCAAAAGAGGTTTGCAGGGGGGGGTAGGTGCTAAGTGGTTTAAGGTGGGGGGCTCTCGCAATTCACAGGAGAGCGCCCTGTAAGGGGAGGCCGTAATTAGAAAACAACTTTGCGGACCCCCCCCCCCCCCCTTTCGTTATCCATTGGGAGTGTGGGGGGTTTTACAATTGCACGTCAATCATTGATCTGGGCAGGTGCGATCTACACCGTTGGAATGTGCCCGTCGCTTAACCCTTTAGCGGTAATTGTATTATTTACAAAAATAATAATACAAAACAAATTTTGGCTCCTATTCAAAATATAAAAGCGACATTGGGACTAGCTCACTTATTAGATAGTGCAGAAAATAAATTTAAATAATTCTTTTGAAAAAAACTTATGCATTTTGGAAAGATCAAATGCATAGGTAAAATTAAGTTACAACAAGATGTAGAGATGGATCATGATGACAGGATGGCATGGATTGGCAGGTGGAATTCTCCTTAGTTGAGAGGGAGAGTTAAAATTGGCAACTAGGACAAGAAGATAATTGCGGCATTGAATTCCTCTTTTCGAAAGGACCGAAATCGACCTAAAGATCATCAAATTTGGATAAGGAGAAATGTGTTTTTGAATTTATTCCCTCTCATGTGCAAATTGTCAAGGTTGACCTCACCTCCATGTACGCTCAAAAAGCCCAAACGACATGTCTCTTGACCCTCACCAATTTGTGTATATAGAGGTGTCCTCCAACCTCGTTTGACACATACACATCCAAGGGCTCCAAAGTATGTCTAAGATAGTCGAGCCCTAGAAGAAGGATGAAGGGCTATCTTGTTTTGGGTTATTCTTCTACAAGAGGTCCGAGATGTTTCAGATAGGATAGCCGTTGGTCTTGAGGAGAATTCTGGTCACGTTGTATGGGTAAATTTGTCATCGCAAGTATGTTTTCAAGATCAGAAAGGTAGGCCAAAGTTGTGGGTTGACTTGTGGACTATGTGAGGCAGAATATCCCTCTTGGTAAAGCCGCACTTCATACCTGTTGCTTTAGAAAGGGTTGCAAGCATACACAAGCATATATAAGGACGCTGAGATGTCTAACAAGGGTACAATTCAACCCTTAGAGCCGGCGAAGGGCACCATCATATATGCCAAGGAATGTTGCAACTGAAATGAGGAGTTTTGGAGCACTTCACTCCATAAGGCACTAGTTACAATTCTAAATTCAATCCTTAATCTTGCTAAATTTTACCAAGTAGCTAGGCCACGCAACTGTGTCTCCCAGACAAGTTGGCTACCGACTTGTTTTCCGTCACCTCATTTCCGTAGGGACTACCCCCCATTACTTGTTGTTGGGAGATAGTTAGAACAGAGTGGGAGCGGATCAGAGTGAAAGCCCCCACCCTGACCAGTTGTCACGGTGCCTGTATAATCTGAGTGACAACAGACCCCAACAGTTTCTTCTGCAACTTTTACCCCAACAATTTCTTCTGCAACTTTGATCCCAACAACTTTCCAACAATTTGACTTTCCCAACAACTTTCCAGTACTTCGACTTGCGCAACAACTTTCCAGCACTTTAACTTGCCCAACGACTTTCCAGCACTTCGACTTGCCCAAAAACTTTCCAGCAACTCGTCTTTGCCCAACAACCTTAGAAACCCTAACACAAGAGAGAGAGAGAGATCAAAAACTTTGATCTTTCTTTTCTTCTTCTTATCTTTGATTTTCGTCCTTTTCCATCTTCTTTCTTGAGGAGATCGAACTTGCTTGAAGTGTGTTCAAATGAGGTCCAGTTCCTTCTTATATATAGGCTTTCCATAAGTACGAATTGCTTCCTTGACATCGACTTGATCTTTTATGTATCACGACTTGCTTGAGGTATCATGACAAGGTCTTGGAGGGTCTTTGACTCTAATTTGATTCAAAAAAAAATTCTTTACAATATGTAACATGCCCAAAAGGGTCTTTCATACACGGCAATGACTCTTATGACTTGTTGACTCAAAGACAAGCCCTAGAAGCACTCAATGGGTGCTTGACCTAAAATAAAAATTTCCTTTAGCATGAAACCATGCCTCAAGAATGAAAATAATAAATTTATTTTTCTCTTTAGAATAAATACATAAAATCATGATTACATATGTCATTATGAAGACCGAACCTAATTACATATTTCAACAAGGATAAGGGAAATTATCAAGATAAGTGAAAATGACCCTTTTGAAACATTTTATTATGAAGTGAAGGACATAGTTACCGAAAGGTGAAACAAAATGACCACACCATTACACCTTTTGGCCTATGCATTGCACCCCAAATATTATCATTCCAAAATTTTGTTTTGACCTGGTAGAACAACGCCAAACAAGGATTTTGAAGTGGTACAAGGATACAAAACAACTTTGAAGAAAATGTATAGAAATGTGGGAGTTGCAATGGAAGTACGTCAAGAATTTGGAGGATTTGTACAATCTACTGATAGCTTTTCAGATCCAGTAGCTATGGATGATCGAGGGCATCTTGATCTTATTACTTGGTGGGGCTTCCATGGCGGGACAACATTCATCTCTCGACTCTAGCCACCAGGTTGCTATCAAAGGTTGTGAGTTCTTCATCAGTTGAGAGGAATTGGAGTACATATGGCTTCATCCATTCAATGAAACGACACAGGTTGGGAGTGGCAAAGGTTGAGGATCTTATGTATGTTCATTCGAACCTCCGTCCTCAATCACATGCTGAACCATAGTATAAAAAAGGTCTGAGCAGGATGTGGGATGTGGAGCTTGAGATCTCTAACCTGAACTTGACACTGAATGACATGACTCACCTCAACCTACTTGAGGATATTGTTTCACCACCAATTCAGCCTACTAATGCAACTTCCTACATTCCAGGACTCCCATCATCTATTCATGATGTAGAGTTGCAATATGCAGAAGAGAATGTAGGTCTATTTGAGAATATCTTGTTAAACCTACTACACATTATGATATTAGTAGAGTGATCATGGATGAGACACCTATTTTTGTACTTACTATTATCATTTATGATATTATCCTATTTGTATGAGGGAGGATGCATCTTTTCAGTGTTTCAGTCTTCATATTTATAATATATCTAATGGTTTCAGTTCTAAATGTTGATTTATAAATGGATTTGATTTTTGAACTCAAAGTGTTTTCTAAAATTTTAAAAATATTATTATCCTTGACATATCCTTGCTGTATCCGGGTCTGGATCCGTATCCGAATCCTGGTAACTTAGCTTTTTAGCTTTTGAAAAGCTCTCATGTGCAGATTAAAACCTTTTCTCTCTCATGCACTTCAGAATTGATTATATTAGCAAATTTTACAAAGAAACAATTTCTCTAACAGGTTTTAGCTGCTTCTGATTGCAAACACTTCATTCTTTTAAGCGTTTTGGTAGTCCATTCGCAACATGCTGGGTATTATAAATATGAAGTAGCTTAGAATGGCAGATGTTTTTGGCAAAACCCTGTTATTTCAGTCTCTCATAAATAATATCCCTTCTTTGGATACAATCTATTCTGATCATATAGACTTCTACAATTTATGTTTCAAACTGAATGCTGGAGTTCTTACAAATTGTGCAGCTGCATTTGAGACGGGTTGGGGTTGAAGGACGGCCTGACTTGATAAAGGGCTCTTCATGGAGAGATGATGCCTGGAATTCAGAAAGGAAGAATGATGATACAGAGAATGACAGTGACTCCTGGAAGAACACTGAAAATTCATTTAGCCATCTTGAAAATGGCACACCTCCCAGTGAAAGCGCAGGTTCCTCATTTTCCCTTGGTGAGCAGATTTCTAGTAGTGCAAGCAAGAGTGTAAATGCTCCAACAGTAGCACTAGAACAGAATCTCAAAATCAATTCATCTGGGGCGCTCATTGAATTCAGTACATTCCTAGTGCTACTTACTGTAGTAACAGAATTCTCAGCTATCGTATTGTTGTCACTGATCAGCCTGTTACCATTTCATGTTTTGGTGCAAGTTATATTACACTTTGGATTATCAACCAATATTGTCCCACATTTGTAAACTGTTACGTTCATTTATATTAAGTGGGTTGTAAGAGGATTTATTTGTTTTCTGTTCATTCAATCATGCTCTGGTTTCAAGTACCAAAATGATGCACATTCTTTGTGAATTGTATAAATGTATGTATAATTAAGTGACAAAGTTCATGATTGTATTCGTTGGATTGCAATGTTATTCTCCCATCATGCCATTTTTTTTTGCCTGTGCAGGAAATTACATTAGTTAACAGCCATTCCGAGAATTTGATTTTTTAGGTGCATTTTTTTCTGCAATCCTATATAGGAAAAGACATGAAGATGGACATTTAAACCCCTATTTTAGAGCATGTTTTCAACCAAGCATACATCAACATTCTGACCATTAAGTATTGTTAATTTTGGGCAACTAGGTCCAAACTCCATGTTGCACTGCTCATATGATGATGATTATATTTTTGTTGGATTCCTCTTTCAGAGAGGTGCAAGATTGATTTAAAGATCATCTTGTTTGGATGAGCAGAGCATATATTTTGATTTTATTTTCATATGTGCAAGGTCGCCCAGATTTGTAATGTAGGCTCACAAGCCCAACAGATGTGTCACACCCTCATTGATGGATATAAATTAGAGAGAGATGATGTCCATTTCATCAACTCATCACACTTTCATCTTGTGATCCGATTGGTTCGTATAGCCTAGGAGAGGCTTCCCTCCCTCACACGCGTGAATCTGAACCTGAATAAAGTTGCTGTAATTTTCAGACTGTTTCTAGGGTTTCTGGACAGCGTTAACCAGAGTTGACTTTGGGTCAACGCTTGGACTTTCACTGCATTTTTGGGGCAGAAATTCTGATTTCTTGAGGACACATTGGAGGGCACAGAAATCGAGAAAAAGTGTTGACTTTGACTGCAATCAGTTGACTGAAGCGTTGACTTTTGCGTTGACCAGTTTGGGTTGACTTGCATTGATTTTTTGGAGCTGTCTTTGAGGGGTGTGTGTGACACTTGGAGGAACGCTAATTTGGCTGTTGGAGAAGTTGATTTGACCAACTCAAGACTTTGGCTGGGGCATCCTGTTGACTGTTGTAACAAACATTTATCTATTCATTTGTTGGACAAGGAGAATTACAAATTCTTATATATTATCTGGCTTGCCTTTTGTTGATCTATTATTATGTTCTATCAACATTTTACTTTCATGTTTATGTGATTGCTAAATTGAATTGAGCCTATAAGAAAGATTGAAGTAAAATTGCATTAAGCATAGAACATATAGAACATACCATTGTTATCTAAATTTAACATGGAATCAAAGCTGAGGTGAAGACAAAGCCCAAGATAGTGTGAAAAGCAATCACCGAAGAAGTCCTATCAAGGATCAATGGCTTCCACATACAAGGGTTTCAAGTTTGATGATAAGTTGACTAACAAGTCTGATTATCATGCATGGAAAATGTCTTTGGATTTGGTTTTGGAAGATCAAGATGTCATGGATTATGTGCAGGGGAAGATCCATGAGCCTCCATCAATTGCACCGACTGCCACAAAGACGAAGTATAGAAAAGGGGAAATCAAAGAAAAGATAATTATCAGGGATTCAATACATAAGCACTTGGTTGCTTACATCTCCGAGTTGGGCACATCTAAAGAGATATATGATAAGTTGGTTAGCATGTTGTAAATTTTCGTAGGTGTTCTATGCTTGATGCAACTGTACTTTTTATCTCCAATATCAAACAACAATCACATAAACAAGAAAGTAAAACGCTGATAGAACATACCAATAGATCGACAAAAGACAAGCCAAAAATGTACTTAACTTGATCAACAAAATATATGTGGTGTGGTGTGTTACGATGGTCAACAGAATGCTTCAACAAGCAAAGTCTTAATACGGTCAGCCAACAAGAAGTGTCACACAACCCTCTCAAACAACAATATCAGTTAACCCAAAGTCGACGAAAATCAACGCAGCCTGGTCAAAGTGAACGATCAACCTCGATTTCTGTGCCAATAAATGCAGACTGCAGAAATCAAAATTTTGACCAAGATTGGGGTCAGTTTGACCAAGTGTTGACCAAAGTCAACGCTGGTCAAATCTACGTTGAAACCCTAGGTCAGAAAAAAAAAAATAAAAAAATTCCTTCGCTAAAATTTCCCACGTGTGAGAGAAGAAGAGCCTCCAAGGAGATTGAACCAATCAGATGATGAGAGAGAATGTATGATGATGGATGAGTGAAAATGACCTCCAACGTTGACCTATATATATCCATCAGTGAGGGTGTGTGACACATCTGTTGGGACTCAAAGCCTACATTACAATTCTAGCCGAACTTGCACATAAGTGGAATTAATTCAAAATAAATGTTCTCCTCATCAGATCAAGATGATCTTTAGATCGATCTTGCACCTCTCCGAAAGAGAAATCCAATAAAAATATTGGCATCTTCATCTATAAGCATCACAACATGGAGTTTGGACTTAGTTGTCCAAAATTAACACTCCCTCTCAACTAGGGAGAACTCCATCCACCTGTGCCATCCAAACATCGTGTGTCATCCTGCCGTAACTTGCTTTGTTGGCTTCTTTATTTCAAAACAAAAGGTGAGTCACAAAGACATCACTCCCGGCTGACAAATTCAGCTTAGAGGTCTGAAACCTCTATATGACTCAAAGGAGTCACATACCAACCCAAAGTTGGTTTAACTAACCCGAAGTCAGTTGGAGGTCCGAAACCTCACTAGACTTGATCCCAGATCAAGTGGTTGGACACGTGCCATCCTAGACATAGAGAGTACGTCAATCTCCGATGCATCCATCGGTCTTTGCTACTAGTCTCTAGCTTTTCCCACCTCATTGGCCAAATGACAGGTACTTCCCATGAGTCCAAGACTCCATGGGTAGGATGCATGCGGGGCATAGATCATGAGAGGTGAACCAACTTAATATCATAATGGTGGGGCAGAAGCACACCAACAAGGTTCAACAAGCCTAGCCCTGTGGTTGCTTGTAGCTCCGAGAAGCTATCCCCAAAGCCCCCCAGAGCTCCAAGAGCTCACCGTCCAACAGGACCCTACGCATAGGGTCATTCCACGCTACCAAGATTCTCATGGAAGGTTAGGAACTTGACCTTCCCCAAGGCTTTGTGAGAATGTTCGCGACCTACTCATCAGTTCTTATATGATTGAGCCTTACGGTGCCTCGCTGTACCATATCCCGGATAAAATGGTACCTGATATCAATATGGTTGGATCTATCGTGGAACACGGGATTCTCGGACAACCGAATCCCACTCTAGTTATCACAAAGTATCACGGCGGTATCTAGCACATGCCCGAACAGCTCACTGAAGAGCTTTTGCAACCAAAATTCTTCACAACAGGCCATACTCGCTGCAATGTATTCGGCCTCCGCAGTGCTCAAAGCCACCGACTTCTGCTTCCTACTCATCCATGATATTGAAGCAGACCCAAGTGTGAAGCAACATCCTGATGTGCTCTTGCGATCCACCACACTGCCAGCCCAATCAACATCAATATATCCATGGAGTGTCACACTCCCGGCAGTGTATCTCAACCCATGGTTTATCATACCCTAAAGATATCTCAACAGATTCTTGGCACCAACTCAATGAATGTGATGAGGTTCAACCATATGTTGACTCAAAGTGTTCACTGCAAAACATTTGTCCAGACGGGTGTTCACTAAGAACATCAGGGCCCCTACGAGTTGAAAATACTCAGTAGGATTTGCTAGCACAGGCCCAGCAATGCTGCCACTCAACTTCTTAAATTTGAGCTCCATCGGTGTTGACACGGACTTACAGTCCACCATTCCAAATCTTTCCAGAAGCTTCACAATATATTTTCCTTGAGAAAGGAAAATCTCGCCAGGTCTCTACCAGACCTCCAGGCCCAGGAAGTAATGCATCAATCCTAGGTCCTTCATCTCGAACTCAGCAGCGAGCTCCCTCTTACACTGATGAATGAGAGGGTCAACACCTGTCAGGAAGAGGATGTCCACATACAGCACCAGAATGAGAGGCTTTTCTCTATCAACCTTAAAGTAAAGGTTCAGATCAACATTACTACGAGTGAAGCCCAACTTCATCAAGTAGATATGCATCCTCTCGTACCAAACTCTGGGTGCTTGCTTCAACCCATAGAGGGATTTCTTCAACCTACAGACATGGGTGTCTCGATCCAGGACTTTGAACCCCAGAGGTTGCTCCACATACACCCCTTCCTTTATCGCACCATGCAGAAATGCGGTCTTCACATCTATCTGATGAAGATTCCATCCTTGCGTAGCAGCAAGGGCTATGATAAATCGGATGGTGGTATATCGAGCTACAGGTGCAAATATATCATCACAGTCTACGCCTTCCTTTCGAGAGAAGCCTCGAATCTTTCCTTGAACTTTTCGGCACTACCATCAGATCCATCCTTGATCTTATAGAGCTATTTCGAGGTGACAACTGCTTTGTCCTCTAATCTTGGAACCACATCCCAGACGTCATTTTTCATAATGGACTCATATTCTTCGTGCATAGCATCCTTCTAGACTTGATGCTTTACAGCTTCTTCAAAAGATCACGATTGTACTCATGGCTGCTAAATACCGTTGATATCTATTCGACTTCTTGCTTTCACGGAATGTCCCCCTTGGGGCCATATGTGTCTCAGCATCCTCGAGAGTGTCCTTGAGCTGATGGTCTCTTCCTCATTGAAGGAGGTGGATCAATAGGGTCCATCGGTCCTTCAACATTGCGCATCGTCTCATCCTTCGTTTCTTCTTGATTACCGGGCCTTGCTTCATGATCTTCCTCAGATCTCGGAAGATTGATTACTTTCCTCAGGGAAGCATCTTCGTCAAAGGTAACACCGTGGCATATCTCCACTTCCCTTTAACCAGGCACGTAGACTCTATAGGGCTTCGAAGTTTCGTTGTAGCCCACAAACATTCCCTTCTTCCCAGAAGCATCCAGCTTGCTCCTCTTCTCCTTCGGTACATGAAAATAAACAAGACATCCAAAAACTCTAAAATGTGAGAAGTCAGGTTTCTTACCAGAGAAACCCCCTTCGGGAGTTTTGGAGTCCAGAGCAGAATGTAGGCATCGGTTTTGTATGTACACAGCTTCTCCGCACAGAAAATTCGGAAGACCTTGGTCACATAGCATGGCATGGGCAGCGTCCACAATGGTCCCATTCTTTCATTCAGCAACGCCATTTTGCTCAGGAGTATAGACAGTTGTGGTCTTCCTCTTGATGTCAGCTTCTCTGCAAAAGTTCTTGAACTCGTTCGTCTCATATTTAGTGCCATTATCAGTCCTCAATATCTTGATCTTCTTCCCTATTGAATTTTCCACCAAGGCTTTGAAGGTACGGAACCACATGAAATCCTCATCCCTCTTCTTCAAGAAGTATATCTAGGTTTTGCGAGAGAATTCATCTATAACGTCATATAATAAGAACATCCTCCCAAGGATGTCACGGGAAACATCCCAGACAGATTAGAATGTATCAATTGTAAGACATCATATGTCTTTGTGACACTTGAGGGGAAAGGTCCCCTTGTATGCTTTCCTTCGGCACAACCCTGACATACTCCTTCATGATCATTTGTGAACTCGGGCATCCCCGTCACCACCTTCCTTGCTTCAAGAAGGGCTTTGTAGTGAAGGTGTCCAAACCTCTGGTGCCATAGTTCAGTTTGTCGGATAATATCACATGTCATCGCTCCCAGTGGACTTCCTCCAACCTGGTAGAGTGTATCAACTCTAAACCCAATCATGATAACTTCCTTGAAACTTTTCTTCCAGATGCGCACCTTCCCATCAATGAATGCCACATTGAAACCTTTGTCTTCCATGACCGAAATAGACACAAGGTTCTTCTTCAAATCAGGTACATATAGTACATCTTGCAAGCGGAGGACTTGACCTTGAGACAAGTGGAGGGTCACAGTCCCTGTCCCTTCCACGAGATATGTGGCATTATCTCCGAGGATAATTTTCAGATTAACATCCTTCTCAACCATATCAGAAAGTGCTTCCTTGAACCCAATGATGTGCTTTGAGGTACCACTATCTATCAACCAGACATCCATAGTGTCGGGTGGAGATGCAGTGGAGAGGACAAATACAAGAATGACTTCATTTCTTTTATCATCAACAACATTAGATTCCTCATATCTAAAATTTCTCGACCTTTTGAAAGGTTGCCCATTTCCACCAGAGAAAGCCTTCCTCTTCCCTTTGAATCTGTTGTTCATTTGATTGTCATTCCTTCGGTTGTTGTTGTTGTCATCATCATCAGGAGAATCCTTCTTGAAAGGGCATTCTCTAGCATAGTGGCCGATTTTGTGACATGTGTAACATTTTCCTTTCTTTACGTGGGCCCTACGCTTCCTTTGTTCCTCGGACCACCATTGTTCTTCTTCTTAGCCCGAGCAATGAAGGCAACATTTCCTTCATTTTCATATTCCTTCATCCTTGTCTCTTCTTGTACACATCTCGATAGTACTTCGTCAAAATCAGGTATCACATTGTTATTGAGAATGGTAGTATTGAATACATGCCATTTGGAGGAGAGACCTCCAAGTGCGGTGAGAACCATTTCTCGATCAGTTATTGTCTCCCCAATGGCTAGAAGATTATTTCTGATTTCAAGCAACTTTAGAAAATATGATTGAACGGATTCATCCCTGCGATTCTTCAGATTCTTCAGTTGGTTCTTGAAGAAAAGGACTTGATTTGCATTGTTGGCCTTGAACATGTTGACCAACTTATCATACATCTTGGATGTGCCCAGCTCAAAGATGTAGGCTACCAGACTCTTATGAATTGAATCTCGAATCATTATCTTTCCTTTGATTTCCCCCTTATACTTTGACTTGGTGGCAGCAGGTGCAGAGGATGTAGGCTCTTGGATTTTACCTTGCACATAGTCCATGACATCTTGGTCTTCCAACATAAGATCCAAAGCCATCTTCCAGGCATGGAAGTCTTCCTTCCCAGTCAATTTGTCATCAGCTTTAAAGTCATTGTAGTTTGAGGTACTGTTGAAGCCCCTAAAATCCTAGCTTCAACATTAGGGAAAACCACCTGGTCCGGACTTTAGTACAGCGCCTTTTCCGTTTGGGATGGTGGCTCTGACTGGATAATATTAAGTCTAGATACCTTTTCCTTTTTTGCTATTGGTTTAAGATGTGCCTCTAGTTTCCAATAGATAGGGATATCAGGTCGATTCTTCTCACTGGTTAAGTAAGAGAATGACCCTTAAGATGTTTTTAATGATACAACCAAACTACCACTAGGATCTACCCCAAAGTTAATCTAGGCTAGACTTTAAGAGTTAATCTATCCATAACATGCTAAGTTATTTTATGTAATATTTATCATAAATCTAATGCAATCTATAACTTGTATTAATTATATTAAATCTATGTTATTTTATTAAACTTATGTTAATATTAATATGAAATTTATATATTTAACTAAAACATAAACAAATTATTAATTAAATCTAATAATATCATTATTAGATTTAATTAGATTGATCCTAAGAAATATTAAATCTACTTAGATCTAAACCTTTCTAATTCTATTGATAGTGAAAAGAAATTACTAATTATCACTAACTTGTAAAAGTTAAATTTTATAATTAGATTTATCAAAAACTAATTTAAACAATCTTTAAAAAAGAATCAAACTAATATATACATAATATATAATTACAACTCTTTTTATTGATCTATTAATGATGTAAAATTAAAGATTTAGATCAATACAAAAAGTTTGACTAAACTTAATGAGTGTGTGTCTTTAAAGAGGCCTTGTTGCATGATTAAGCTATAAATACAAAAGTAATTTAAATCCTATTTCAGACTAAAAAGGGATAATTATCTCTTTCTAATTCGAGAGCAATTTGAGTAAAATAGGGGGAATGACTGATGCAATTCATCACAAAACTTTTGTATTAATTAAAGGAAAAAATTCACGTTAATCAATACAAGTGAAAACAAAAATAAAACCTGTAAATGATTAATAAATAATTATCAACCATGAATGAATTAGAATTTTATTTCGATCTGATTATGTCTTGCAAAGATAGCTTTAACAAGACTTCGATAGTAAAATATTAATGACACAACAATAATGTATGGTATCAAAGAAACATAATACTTTCTGGAATTTGAGATCAAAACAAAAATGAAATTTGAATAGTAAGAAAATAATCCTTCATTTCCGGTAATAGTACACAATAACGAGAATAAATTAAAATCATATTAAAATCTCATTACCACAGTCTTGAGAGCAGTTGTAACCCTGAATAAAAGTACCTACAATAATGCGAAGCCACTTTATAACATAATCATAGATTCTCTCCAATCTCAGAAATTAAACACTAAACACTCTGCAATAGTGCAAAAGCACAAATTGATCAATTACAGAGAAATCCCCTGTGTTGGATCATAACTCCAGTAGAATGGCTATCCTTCTAGTCCTGTAGGGTCTCCTTCCAGCCTCTTCCCTTCATGTTTATTTGTCCTTCTTATATAGCGAAACAAATGTGTTTCCTTCTCCTTCAGCTAAGGCTTCAAATCCTCCAATATTCCTCATCTTTAGATTCCGTGATTTTTGTTTCTATAACTTTCTATAAAATCTCAACCAGAAATTGTTAATAAAACTTATACAAATATGATTTAAATAATAAAATGGAACTATATAAAAATAAAAGTTTTTTAAATAAAAATCTAAAAACTTAAATAAAATATTAAATTTAACTTAAATCTATTATTTTAATGCATAAAATTTCCTTTTTCCTACAATCTTTTTTCTCTGTGATAATTCTTGAAATCGTTTTAAAACTTCGATAGTGATTTAAATTTATTTTCATTGGCTTTCCGCTTTCAGGAATTGTTTATTAACTTGCCAAGAGTTTTCGGAATTATTTTAATCCCTCTATTAAAAAAAAAATTGAAATCTCATTGTAGCAGGGATGCTTGTATATCTCGAAATCGTTGATTCAGTGAAAACTTCAGCAATCCATTTCAGGAAATTTGGTTAATTGAATGCGTTGCCTTTGTGATTCTTCCAGATAGTTTTGCCACAAATCTGGGTGTGTATTTACAGTTTGTGCCAACCACCGTAATGATTAAACCTCCAATGTTCAGTAGCAGCGATTTCTCACCTACAAATCAAAACAAATTATAAATCTTTGGATAATACAGAACACATGTGATGAATCATGAGTCTTGGATTTGAGATTTTGGAGAGTGATGATAGTTTTGAAATATCTTTGCGATTTTCTAAAGAAAGTTGGCATTCAACAAACGTATGATTTGGGCGGGTATCAGAATTGGCAGATCCCGAATTTTCTTGGTATAATCTGCATGTAATCTGCACTAGTTAAATCTGTATGCAATCTACTAAATTGGGAGTGCATTGATGTAATATGCGTTGGTTTAATCCGCGTATAATCTGCTAATTGGGAGTGAACCGATGTACCATGATTTTGGAGCGAATGTTAAATTATGAGCAGAGTACCCACCTGCAAGGAGGGGAAAATGTTTTATTTTAGCGCCATAAAAATTGTTCATTTCCCTACAAACATGGAAGAATCGATTATTAATAATTCATTTGGATCCAATGCTAACAAAACAAATCCAAAATATATGTCAAATCTCCCATCTGTTATGCAAATTAGTTTAGTGGATCTTTGAGCCTTTTTTAGAATTCGATATGTCAAAGTCTTTACAAAAATGTTGATTTTCCTGCTAAAAAATGATTTTTGGGATTTTATTTTGTTTTTAAAAGAGTTTAATATATTTACAATATTCAAAATAAAATGTTTTTTGGGATTTTGATGTTTTAAATAAAGAAAATAAATATAGTTTTAAATTAATCTAATGATTTTATAAATTATTAAAATAATGAAATTATATTCATTTATGTACAAGGTATAAAAATGGATAATATGGTAAATTAATGATTCACTCCTTTATTAATGGATATATCAAGCCAAGTGAAGGAGATAAACAATCAATATACCTAAACGTGGAATGCGAAATGATGTGCCAAGTCATGTGGAGGAAATGCCGACTAGTGAAATCAAATACCAAATGCGAGGTGATTGTTGAACCCTTAGTTAAACTGAGAGGGGGGGGTGAATCAGTTTAACACAGACATGGACTTTTAAAACTTTTCTCTTAAAACTTATTTACACCTTCACTTCATGATCAACTTAATATGTGAGCAATCTTTATTAGTGAGCAGCAAGTATCAAACAGATTTGTTAATGTAACAACAGTCTTAATATGTGAGCAACAAGTATTAAGCAGATTAGATAAATCACATCAACACATGCACAAAGACACCAGATATAAGTGGAAACCCATAAAGGGAGAAAACCACATCTTATTATTGTTGTGGTGCAAAGGCAAGCTCCAACTCCCTCTCACCACTGTTTTTCTGCAGGCACCAACCTACAGGAGGCTCCTACCTCAATTCTGCAAGCTACAACTTGCAAGGAAGCACCAACTCCCTTCAATTTTCTGCAGGCACCATCCTACAAGAGGCTCCAACCTTAGTCAGCTACAACTGACAGCTATCAAGCTGCAACTTGATAGGGAAGCTCCAACTTCCTCAATTTATCAAAACTGAATGTTTGCTGATTTACCTCAGATATCAGCTTTGTTTTGTAGCTTCTCGTTCTGCACTTCTTTTAGTCTTCTCTGCCTTACACTTCCATACTCTGACTTCTCTAGATTTACTCTCTCTCCTTCCCTTACATATCTAGATGATATTATTTATAAGAATTTTCTTGTGACTGTTAGCATTCCTCAAGGAATTTGGAATGGACAGCCATACCTCTTCGCTTTCTTCCTTTTCATTTCTTTTCCAGCTCACTCAGAAAAAATGTAACTGTAAATGCTTATTTTAATATTACAGTGGGATATTTTTTTTTCATCCAGAGACTTGCCAATGCATCACAAACAATAAAAACAATTAAAACATTTACATTCGAATTACAATGTGAACACCAGCTCAACTCATTTAGTCTTTTGAATCGCTACGCATTTGTCTTTTCTTTGGCTGTCTTTGTCTTTTCTGTGACTGTGTTTTATCTCCTTTTGGCTCTGTTTGCTTTTCTGTCCTCTGTGGGGGTGTAACTGCTGCATACGTGTAACTGTGCCTTTTAAATAAATAAAATGCAATTGCTGACTTTTAAATTAGGGCAATTCCAACCCTTTTCATGCCACGAGTGTCTTGTTGATGTGGTGAGTTCCGCAAGCCGGAACATACATATATCACAATTGTATTCTGTTACAAATCACCCTCCACCTTAAGCCGAGGCCCGTGGGTTCACAGACCACACGACATCTTTTAATACAATAGCAACAACACGTTATATATATATATATATATATATATGACAGCGCCTTTTAATATATATAACCCAGTTTCAGCTCTTGGCAGAATTTTAATAAGTTTAAAGTACAAACTGCCCCTTTTGATACGACTTAAATCAATTCTTGGCGTATATAATAAAACCTGTTTAAACATATAAAAACTCCTTTCGGGCCCACTTCCCACGCTTTCCGATGCGCTATGCTACTCCTCCAACGAATTCTGATTGTGATTGATATCATCTATAAAGTTCTGATTGCGATTGATCGCAATCGCAAACTGCCTTGCTCCGATTCGATTGACCACTCCTGCTCCGATTGCGATTGATCGCAATCGCAACTCCAATGCTCCGATGCGATGAATCACTGTTCACCGGAACTTAAGGTATATATTAATTGTAGTTTATTTTCCCATCGGCTCCGGCCTTCTAATCGCAATCGCAACTCTTTGTTGCATGTTCCGATATTTTGTTTAACTCCGATGCGATGCGATTAATCGTAATCGCAAATTCTAATTTTATATATGTTTCCGACACATATCGAATACGGTTCATAAACATGTCGGGTCCGGACTTCCAATCGCAATCGCAAACTTTCTGTTGTATGTTCCGATGCCCTGCTTAAATCCGATGCGATTGGTCACTGTTCAATAAGATTTGCCGATGCGATTAGTACTGGAACTCAAGCTATATATGAAATGTGGTTTATATACCAATCGGGTCCGGACTTCCAATCACAATCGCAACTCTTTGTTACATGTTCCAATGCTCTCATAATCTCCGATGCGATTATGCTGGACTTCAAATATGTATTAACCACCGTTTGTACACCCATCGGGTCCAGGCTTCAATCGCAATCGCAAGTTTTTGGTTGGATGTTCCAATTGGCTCATATTGCGATGCTCCGATTGCGATTGGGGAGGGGTCCCACCGTATATTACTTCCTTACCATTGATCATAACGCGCTCCACTTAAATATATATATTAATGTATATGCCTTGACTATTGTTTATATGATGCGCTTCACACATATATATAACAGATAAATATGTATACATTGCCAATGGGTCATGCGATTCCCGGAATAATATTTGTTTTATATTATATGTATAACGCCGTTTGAAGTGTGTGATTCCCGGAATTTTATAACGGCTCTCTGCCTCTATCTCTGCCTCTGCTGCTTCTGTCACTCTGCCTCTGTCTCTACCTTCCGATAACAGTTCTTCACTGTGCTTCTATGACTGTTACATTTTGACATTCTTCTTGCTGCCTCTAGTGCTTTTGCTGTGCCTCCATTGCCTTCACTGTGCTTCCTTTGCCTTCACCTGCTTCAGCGCTGCCTTCTTTGCCTGTTTTTGCTTCAGCGCTGCCTCCTTTGCCATCAATGACAATATTTCCAACAGTGATGTGGCAACCAAAGGTGCCACTTTTTATTCAATTGCTCATTTGTGAAAATATTTCCATGGATGCAAAAGGCAACAAGGAGGTACAAAATATAATCAAAACCAACATGATCGTACAACCGTGAGGCAAGTGGTAAAGATTCAAAAAGTCGAGAATTTTTTCAAAATGCCAATAAAGAAGGGAGTTGGAAAATGAAGGGTCCTTGTGATAAATATTTACAAAAAATCTAAAATCAAACATATGAGGTAATGTACAAAATAAAAGACCAAAACGGCTAAAACACATCCAATCTTCAAACAAGTGTATTTCACAACAACTAATCCAAATGAGGACAGATAAGGAAAAATCAAACTTATTTAGACCTTTACTCATTCTCAAAATCGATTAATAGCACTATCAAGTGATCAATTAAAAAGGGTCCTCATTTTTCATTTATAAGTGAAAAATTGGGGGGTTGTGTTTCACCACAACAGGTACCCATGCTCTTCTTCTGTGATTGCTACAAACTTGGGCTTTGTCTTCACCTCAGCTCCGATACCATGTGCATTTTCGTAGATGTTTTATGCTTGATGCAACTTTACTTTTTATCTCCAATATCAAACAACTATCACATAAACAAGAAAGTAAAATGTTGATAGAACATACCAATAAATAGACAAAAGACAAGCCAAAAATGTACTTAAATTGATCAACAAAATATGTGTTGTGGTGTGTTACGGCGGTCAACAGGATGCTTCAACCATCAAATTCTTAATACGGTTAGCCAACCAGAAGTGTCACACAACCCTCTTGGACAACAATATCAGTTAACCCAAAGTCAACTCTGTCACAGTCAATGGTCAATGCAAAACAACAGCAGCAAAAAGTCAACGTAGCCCAGTCAAAGTCAACAGTCAACCTCGATTTCTATGCCAATAAATGTGGACTGCAGAAATCGAAATTTTGACCAAGATTGGGGTCAGTTTGACCAAGCGTTGACCAAAGTCAACGCTGATCAAATCTGCGCTAAAACCCTAGGTCAGAAACAAAATTTTCCTTCACTGAAATTTCCCACGTGTGAGAGAAGAAGAGCCTCCAAGGTGATCGCACCAATCAGATGATGAGAGAGAATGTGTGATGATGGATGAGTGAAAATGACCTCCAACATTGACCTATATATATCTATTAATAAGGGTGTGTGACACATTTGTTGGGGCTCCAAGCCTACATTACAATTCTGGTCGACCTTGCACATAAGTGGAATTAATTCAAAATAAATGTTCTGCTCATCGGATGAAGATGATCTTTAGATCGATCTTGCACCTCTCTGAAAGAGGAATCCAATAAAAATATTGGCATCTTCATTTGAGCATCACAGCATGGAGTTTGGACCTAGTTGTCCAAAATTAACACATGTTCAGGGCTAGCAATGTTAATCAAGTGCTTTTCTTCAAAAACAAGCTGAAGAATATCAAGAAGGGAAAAGATGAATCCGTCTAATCATATTTTATGAGGCTCAAAAAAATTAGGAATGATCTCCTTGCCATAGGAGAAGAATTAGTTGATCGAGAGCTCGTCCTCATTTCTCTTGGAGGACTTCCTCGATACTGGTATGTATTTAATACTATGATTCTTAATAATAATGTGATTCCTGATTTTGATGAATCGCTGACGAGATGCACTCAAGAGAAGACAAGAGTGATGGAGAGAGACCATCCCTTTAATGGAAATGGAGGTGACCCTACTGCCTTTGCCTCTCATGCAAAGAAGAAGAACCATGGTGACCCGCGAAATCAAAACCATGGAAGAGTGGGGCCCAAAGGAAGGAAGGGAAGACATTACACTTGTAAAAAGACTGATCACTATGTAAGAGAGTACCCCAATAGAAGGGACTCTCCTATGGATGATGACAACAACAACTTTAGGGGGAATGGAAATCAAAGGAACAACAGCTTCAAAGGAAAGAGGAAAGCTCCCTCTGATCAAAGTGGAAATGGGAAACCTTTCAAGAGGGTCAAGAAATTCTAGGTATTGAGTCTAATGTTGTTGATAATAAGAAAAATGAATATATTCTTGTATCTGTCTACTGCATCTCCTCCCGACACCCTAGATGTTTGGTTGATTAATAGTGGTGCTTGAAGGCACCTCACTGGTTATAAAGAATCCCTCTCTGATTTGATTGAAAAGGATACTAATTTAGAAATTATCCTTGGAAACGATGCCACCTATCCCTTAAAATGGATAGGGACTGTGACCCTTCATCTATCTCAAGGTCAAGTCCTCCGTTTGCAAGATGTGTTGTACATACTTGATTTGAAGAAGAACCTTGTGTCTATTTCGGTAATGGAAGACAAAGGATTCAAGGTGGCATTCGTTGATGGAAAGGTACACATCTGGAAGAACTTCAAAGAAGCTCTTACTATTGGTTTTAGAGTTGAAACACTCTACCAGGTTAGAGGAAGTCCATTGGGGGCTATGTCATGTGATACAACTCTTCAAACCGTGCTATGGCACCAGAGGTTTGCACACCTTCATTACAAAGCCCTTCCCGAAGCAAGGAAGGTGGTGATAGGGATGCCCGAGTTTAAATATGATCATGAAGGGATATGTCAGGGTTGTGCTGAAGGGAAGCATACAAGGGGACCATTCCCCTCAAGTGTCACAAAGACATCTGATATCTTGCAAGTGATACATTCTGATTTATCTGGTATGCTGCCCATAACATCCTTGGGAGGATGTTCCTATTACATGACTTTTATAAATGTCTTCTCCCGCAAGACTTGGATATATTTCCTGAAGAAGGACGGGGCATTCAAATGGTTTTGTACCTTCAAGGCCTTGGTGGAAAATCAAACCGGGAAGAAAATAAAAATTTTGAGGGCCAACAATGGGACCGAGTATGAGTCAAATGAGTTCAATGACTTTTGCAGGGAGGCTAGCATTAAGAGGGAGACCACAACTGTGTATACTCCTAAGAAAAATGGTGTTGATGAAAGAAAGAACATGACCATTGTGGACGCTAGTTGTGCCATGCTATATGACCAAGGTCTTCTGAAGTTTCTATGGGGAGAAGATCTGAACATTGCTGTGTACGTTCAAAATAGATGCCCACATTCAGCTTTGGACTCCAAAACTCCCGAAGAAGCTTTCTCTGGTAAGAAGCTTGATGTCTCCCACTTTAGAGTTTTTGGAAGTCCTGTTTATTTTCATGTGCCGAAAGAAAAGAGAAGCAAGCCAGATGCTTCTGGAAAGAAGGGAATGTTTGTGGGCTACAACGAAACTTCGAAGGCATATATAATCTATGTGCCTGGTCAAAGAGAAGTGGAGATATGCCACGATGTCACCTTCGATGAAGATGTTTCCCTCAATAAAGTAAGAAACCTTCCTAGCTTAAAGGAAGACAAAGAAGAAGAAGAAGAAGTTGGAAGGCCGTAAGAATCGAAGGATGAACCTATGCCCGATGTTGAAGGTCCCATGGATCCTATTGATCCACCTCCTTCAAATAAGAGGAGACCCTCATGGCTCAAGGACACTCTTGAAGATGCTGAGAGACATATTGCCCCAAGGGGGACATTCCGTGAAAGAAAGAAGCTGAACAGGTACCAAGGGTACCTAGTAGCCATGAGTACAATTGTACAATCTGAGCTTGGATCATTTGAAGAAGTCGTAAAGCATCAAGTTTGGAAGGATGTTATGCACGAAGAATACGAGTTCATTATGAGAAATGATGTCTAGGAAGTGGTCCCGAGACCGGAGGACAAATCTGTTGTCACCTCAAAATGGCTCTTCAAGATCAAGCATGGAGTTGATGGAAGTGCTGAAAAGTACAAGGCGAGATTTGTTGCCTGAGGCTTCTCTCAAAAAGAAGGCATAAATTATGATGATATATTTGCACCTGTCACCCGCTATACCACCATTTGATCTATCATTTCCCTCGCTGCAACACAAGGATCGAGTCTCCATCATATGGATGTGAAGACTTCTTTTCTGCATGGTTCAATAAAGGAAGAGGTTTATGTGGAGCAACCTTTGGGGTTCAAAGTCCAAGATAAAGACTCATATGTATGCAAGTTGAAGAAGTCCTCGATGGGTTGAAGCAAGCCCCCAAGCCTTGGTATGAGAGGATAGATAACTACTTGATGAAGTTGGGCTTCACTCGAAGTGATGTTGATCCAAAACTTTATTTTAAGCTTGATAAAGAAAGGCCTCTCATATTGGTTCTCTATGTGGATGATCTCTTCCTAACATGTGCTGAGCATCTCATTCATCAATGTAAGAGAGAGCTAGCTTCTGAGTTTGAGATGAAAGACCTAGGACTGATGCACTATTTCCTAGGCTTGGAGGTCTTCCAAAGGCTAGGCGAGATTTTCGTTTCTCAAGGAAAATATGTCATGAAGCTAATGGAGAGACTTGGTATGGTGGACTGTAAGTTTGTGTCGACACCGATGGAACTCAACTTTAAGAATTTGTGTGGAAGCGTTGCTAGGCCCGAGCCAAGAAATCCCACCGAGTATCGACAACTCGTAGGGGCCCTGATGTTCTTAGTGAACTCCTGTCCAGATGTATGTTTTGAAATGAACACTTTGAGTCAACATATGGTTGAGCCTCGTCACATTCACTGGATTGGTGCCAAGATTCTATTGAAATATCTTTGGGGCACAATCAACCATGGGCTCAGTTACACTGCCAGTAGTTTGAGAGTCCATGGATATACTGATGTCGATTGGGCTGGCATTGTGGTGGATCATAAGAGCACATCTGGATGTTGCTTCACCTTGGGTTTTGTTTCGATATCTTGGATGAGCAGGAAGTAGAAGTCCATGGCTTTGAGCATCGATGAGGCCGAATACATTGCAGTGAGTATAGCTTGTTGTGAAGTCGTTTGGTTGAGAAAGCTCTTCAGTGAGTTGTTTGGACATGCTAGATACCACCGTTATCCTTTGTGATAACCAGATTGGGATTCATATTTCTGAGAATCCTGTGTTCCACGATCTATCCAAGCATATTGATATTAGGTACCACTTTATCTGGGATATGGTACAACGAGGCGCCGTAAGGCTTGATCACGCAGGAACTGATGAGCAGGTCTCATATATTCTCACGAAGCTCTTGGGGAAGGTCAAGTTCCTAACCTTCCGTGAGAAGCTTGGAATCGTGGAAAGATCGTACTGTGAGGGTCTTGCTTGAGTTGGACAATGAGCTCTAAGAGCTCCAGGGGGCTTGGGGATAGCTTCTTGGAGCTATAAGCACACACAGGGCTAGGCTTGCCAAACCTTGTTGTGCTTCTACCCCACCATTATGATGTTGAGTTGGTTCACCCTCTCTTTTATCTCTGACTCGCATGCATCCTACCCATGGAGTTTCAGTTGTAAGGCTTGATCACATAGGAATTAATGAGCAGGTCGCAGATATTCTCACAAAGCCCCTGGGGAAGGTCAAGTTTGTAACCTTCCGTGATAAGTTTGGAATCGTGGAAAGATCCTACTGTGAGGGTCATGCTTGAGTTGGACAATGAGTTTTAGGAGCTCCATGGGGGCTTGGGGATAGGTTCTTGGAGCTATAAGCACACACGGGGCTAGGCTTGCAGAACCTTATTGTGCTTTTGCCCCACCACTATGATGTTGAGTTGGTTCACCCTCTCTTTTATCTATGCCCCGCATGCATCCTACCCATGGAGTTTCAAACTCATGGGAAGTACCTCTCATTTGGCCAATGAGGTGGGAAATGTGGATAGAGACCATAACAGGACCGATGGACGCATCAGAGATTGTCGTACTCTCTATGTCTAGGATGGGTTGTGTTCAACACTTTGATCTGGAATCAAGTCTGATGAGGTTCTTACCTCTAAACTAACTTCGAGTTAGTATGTGACTCTTTTTGAGTCTATTGAGGTTTTCCCCTCTAGGCTAAATTCAGGTCAGCGGATTGTAATGTCTTTGTGACTCACTCTCGTTTGTTTGCCCTCAGATCCGGAAAAGCATGTTATAGTAGGATGACGTAGGATTGCAATATGATGATGATGATGATGATGATGATGATAGTACACAATGGTACTAATGTCAGGATGGCACAGGTGGACAGATGGAGTTCTACCTAGTTGAGAGGGAGTGTTAATTTTCGGCAACTAGGTCCAAAATCCATGTTGTACTACTCATATGATGATGATTATTTTTTTTTGGACTCCTCTTTCGGAGAGGTGCAAGATTGATCTAAAGATCATCTTGTTTGGATGAGCAGAACATGTATTTTGATTTTATTTTCCACACATGTGAAAGGTCGGCTAGATTTGTAATGTAAGCTCACAAGCCAACAAATATGTCACACACCCTCATTGATGGATATAAATTGGAGAGGGATGATGTCCATTTCATCATCAACTCATCACACACATACATCTTTTGATCTGATTGGTTCGCACAACCTAGGAGAGGCTTCCCTCCCTCACATGTGAATTTGAACCTGAATAAAGTTTCCTTAATTTTCAGACTGTTTCTAGGGTTTTTGGACAACATTGACCAACATTAACTTTGGGTCAATGCTTGGACTTTGACTGTGTTTTTGGGGCAGAATTTCTGATTACTTGAGGCCACATTGGAGGGCACACAAATCGAGGAAAAGCGTTGACTTTGACTATTGTCCATTGACTGCAGCGTTGACTTTTGCGTTGACCCATTTGGGTTGACTTGCGTTGAATTTTTGGAGCTGAATTTGAGGGGTGTGTGTGACACTTGGAGGAAAGTTGATTTGGCTGTTGGAGAAGTTGGTTTGACCAACTCAAGACTTTGCTGGCTAGGGCATCATGTTGAATGTTGTAACAAACATTTATCTATTCATTTGTTGGACAAGGAGAATTACAAATTCTGATATATTATTTGGCTCGTCTTTTGTTGATCTATTATTATGTTATATCAACATTTTAATTTCATATTTATGTGATTGCTAAATTGAATTGGGCCTATAAGAAAGATTGAAGTAAAAGTGCATTAAGCATAGAACATATCATGGTTATCTAAATTTGACATGTATTATATGTGGAGCTTATGGACAGTTTGAATTTTATTAAAAGGTAAGATATCTTATTTGTTTTGGAAAATAATAAACAAGTATGGTATTGATAGTAAGAATTTGGGGACTTTTGGAGTCTTAATATTTTCAAAGCTTAACATAATGATTCTTTTGAGTATAATAAATGAATAATGTGTGCCTAGATTTTACGCAGAAAAGAGGCAAGTTGCACACACACCGGCCACTAGCAAAATCGTAATGAAAAAGTTGGGTTAGCTTTGGCCAAAACACCCATTACAAACAACTGCATAGCAAAGGGCACCAACATAAACACAATATGAAGCAGAAGTGTGCATCGATCCAACATTGAGTAGATGATCATCTGGATCATTTGGGGCTAATCCTCAACCACTATTTTCTCCCAGTTGTCATTGGGTAGCTCAGGTGGTTTGGTTCCTTTGGAAACTGTCAAAGCCAATGTACAAAACTTGTTGTTTTGCATGGGAGACGGAAAATGATGCCTATGTTTCCATTTTTAACAAACTCGGTGGACTGTAGTAGCTCTGTGGCAAGCCCTGCCATCAACATGTTTTGAATATGTCGATTCGTCTCACCCTACAAATGTTGCTAGGAGCCCCACCTAATAACTCTAATAATTGGTGTAGACCATAGTTTTAAAACCGTAATTGGTAACTGACTCGGTCTACCTATGAAACTGGTTTTTGAACAAGGACTAGAAAAACTGAACTGGTCAGATCTCAATGAACTGGTCTCTAAAACAATTATTTTTAATGAAAATAATTATTTTTAAGTTTTAAAGCCATGATTCTAAACCATTAGGGATAAAATATATAAAGTTTGCTCATTTATATACCATGTAAGGGTGAATATATCAAAATGTCACCAAACGCAATACATCTCAGCGACAAAATGCATAAATCAATGAGCCTCTAAATGGCTTCTAGAGTCCAAAAATAATGCTACAAGCTATTGGGCCATTGGCTTACTACAAGTATACATATCAGTGATCAACATGATCACTCCTTATCAAAATCATCACCACTACCAGACATGGAATCATGAATGGGAGTTACATAAACATCACTTGGCTTAGAGTCTAAGGACTCCTCAGACTCCTCTACAACCTTAGTAGTAGTAGTAGTAGTAGCAGCAATGAAACTAGACCTAACAAAAGCATGAGTTGGTCAAGTTGCATGACTAGTGCTTTGTGTTACCCCTATGTTAGTAGGGGTATAAAATTTTTTTTATGGTGCAGCATCTACCCCAATTGTAAGCCCAAAGTCGCATCAAAGCCATGTAAAAGCGATGTGAGGTTTTGTGTTAGGCATCCTAGACCTGTGTCATGTCATTGTGTCTGTATCTTTTGATTTGGTCAGGCCATGCTTTGCCCCTTGCAAGTTTTCTCAAGGCAATCTCACCCTTAGACGGGTTGGAGGACCTTGGTTCACTTGTCATGTGGACGCATGGTTCTTTGGGATAGCCTCCATTTGTAGGGGTGATCACCTGTGTATGGGCTAGTCCAGAATGTGTCAAGGTACACCTATGTCATTTCCACATGGTTAGGGTCTATTGATTCTAGAGGTGACCTTGGCTTTGGTATAGTATTCACCAGTACAACTTTCAGAGCATAGCAGTCTCTTGAACAATTTTCACGTTTCTCAAGGTAGTTCATGGTTCTCAATGTAGAGTGGTCATGGTGGTTAAAAATTTAACTCAAACTTATATGGAAGAGCTCAGAGAAACAAAGACATGCCATGTCGCAATTTTTAGATCCGGGCAACAGTTGAAGAGTTATAGTTGGTCAAAGATGGTCAACAAGGGTGCACATATGTTTTATGGCCATATATCTTAGGGTGTTGCATTGTTTTGGACATGAATCATGTCAAAAGTGATCTACTCAACAAGATGAACAAAACCCATGTTTAAAAAAATGTGATTTCGGAGATTCTCAATTTACCTATATTTCAGGGGTTTGACCAGCATGATGTGGCACACAATTGAACATTTTTTCAGCGAGGAAAATTTTGTGATATTATGTGGCATGATGAGAAAAATATTGGAGAATGCTTGGGAAAAGGAGGAAACACATAGGCTAGAAAAAACAGGGCTGAATTACATTACTATTTGATGGAAAAGTAAAAAATTTAGTAAGAACTAGTCGTTGCAAACTAGTAGTTGAAAGGAAAGTCTACTATTTTGATCAAAGACCATAATGGGCCACTTTCAAAGGGATAGTTATTATTTTCTTAGGAAAATTTCCCAAGTCAACCCCCTTGAGAGATTAAATGAATTTTATTGTAATATTTTTATGAATTAAAAAATGCTAAGTCTCAGAATGTGGAAGACTAGCATTAAAATAATGAGAGAGCCCAACTAGCCGTTAACTATCCATTACAATGTTTTATGTATAAGGTTAGATTTCTCTCATTGTAAAATGGTTTTTCAAGAGATTATCTTATTGTGAACTTTGTTCTACATTGTGGAGTGGATTTTGTTGGTGTTTTTCTCTTGCTATTGTTATTATTATTTGGAATTATAAGTAATTTTCTATTTTGCATGATTAGTAAATATTATCCTAAGACTAATATTCTCTACCATTGAAGAGTTATCTAGCTACATTGTGGCGAACTACTACAATTTCCACTTGTTTATTTTATTGCAGGTAGAGTTGATCTCAAGGTCTCAAACCATTTCAGGAGGAAGCTTCGTTGTTGTAGAGATTTTATATTTTACTAGGCATAGAGAGGAAAGGTTGGGGATGCTCCAAGAGGGGGACTCCCCTAAGGGGATATTTAATTCTTGCCAGGTGAATCACATCATAAGCAAGGCATAGTGACTTCAAGGCCATTGACTTCATACTCCAACTCTAAGGTGAGTCTCCATTAGCATAGGTATTATTCTAACAACCCAAAATCATTAAGAATCTCAAAATATCTTTTAATTTTTGGATTTAGAGTAGGCCATTTATCCTTAACAGTAGGTATTATTTAGGGAAGCCTCCTGTTGTGGCTCATTTTCAATATCCTTTATTTTCAATTTTCAAAAATACAAAAAAATAGAAAATTATCAAAATATATGTTAAAGTATCAAATTTCATATACTTTAGCATAAAAATGTATATGCTCGTTATATTAAAGTTTAAAGTTTAAATACTTTAAGTCTTTATGGAAGCAGGTCCCAATTCACAGACTAAATATCGAGCATCTTACGGAGTGGGATTCGATGATTTATCAAGCGTTGAGTAAAAGGCTCAACCCGCGGACACTTTCAGCGCGTGGTTTAATGGGGAGAGTGCCTCCGCAGTTGACCCTATTGACTGCGGAAGCAATCCATATCAACGGTCGAGATTCACTGTGGGGGCATAAGCCCAATTTGTTCTCCGTACCTCGAGGCCTCCCGCAGTGACGTATGCAACCAAGTTGGTGACAGTTGTAGTCCACGTCGAGTTTTCCTAATGGTCTTTTGTCGCATCTTATCAGCATTTAATTTTAAAGACCGCGCCACCTATTTAAGAAGGATTCTCATTTTTCTGAGGTTATTGTTGTTAGTTTGTGTTTGAAAGTTTGTCTATGTTGTGTTTTTCTCAGCTATCTATCATCCTGTCAATTATTTGTCACCCCGTCGATTGTCTGTTATCCTAAGTCGAATTATGGCTAAGCGCTCATCCCTGTCGGGTTCTTCCAGTCACATCCCTCTCATAGACACTGAGAGGGATATCCAGGATACTATTTGTTCCCTTGACCACCTTTCGTTTTATCAGCAAGTGTGTTTAAACGAGAAGGCTTCCCCAATTTATACCACCATGGTCAAAACTGGTGTATTGTCAGCATGTATTCCAAGAACGCATCTTTTCCCCGAATTCATGTATTGGCTAGTGTATGTTATGTACCTAGGGAAGTGTTTTGTAATGAATTGTCAAGGTGAAAATGTTCTGCAAGTTTCAACCCAATTAATTCATCATGCTCTATGTTACCCTGAGTCAGAGTCATATGTTCAATTTTCTGAAGATTCATTGATGGAACATTATGATAGTCTTGCAGGTCAGGAGTACAACCAATTTATCTCTGTTCTGAAGCCAAATACACAACAGTTTGCACCTGATAATAAATATTTCCCCATGGAGATTTTTGATATAGAAGTCAGACCAATGTTGAAGTGCATTGCAAAGATTTTGGGAAAAAATGATGATAGTACATTGGACAAATCAGTTTTGGGAATGTTTTCCATGATGATGAAGCCAGGAGTGGTGCTGGATATTCCATCTTATTGGCAAGAAGTTGTCAACTTTAAACTCATGAGCCTATCACTGATAGGTTCATTTAGCTTTCCTTCTCTTGTTATTTACCTCTTCTTCTATCAAAATGTAGAAGAATTCATGCATCTGGGATTAAATATAATCAATATGAATAAGAAAAGACAGTCAGTGATTTTCTGGACAGATATAGTGAGGAAAGAGCAGAATGAGGGTGGTTTATTTGATTTTGCTAGTCATTTCATGTCTACCGCATATAAAATTTTGAATGGAATTACTCCCCCTTGCTTTCTGCCAAAAGCTCAAGAGTTCTTGCAGTTGGAGACAAGTTGTAAGTTTGGTGATTGGTTTGTCTTTGAAGAACATTATGAGATTAGACTATATGGGGCTAGTGTAGAGCCTTACAGGCTTCCTGTTTTTGTGCCTATGAGATTATTCGCTTTGGAGTTTATTAGGCAAAGTTTAAATGTTGATCAAGTACACTTTGTGCCTATGAAGAAAGGTAATATGTTTAAATTACCAATGACTGTTGGTCCTTTTATAGTTAATATGAGACAAGAAATTGATGAAGTAACTAAGATGTTAGATGAAATGCACCTAATTTTAGGAGAGAAGTGGGCTTGTGACCCTCAAAGTGTGATTTCTAATAGGAGAATTGAAAATGGGTATTCAACACTCATTCATGAGAGAAAACCTAATATAGAAAAAATGGCAAGTAAAGGTCTTGCAGGTTCAGTGAGTTCAAATGTTTAGACTCCTGTCATATCAGAAAAGTCAAATAAGAGAGGTAAAGAGGCAGTGATTGATTCAGAGGATGAAGAACAAAGAACTGAGAAGAGAACAAAGCTCAATTAATATTTTGTAGATGCTCAACCTGGTTTCTCATTACAAATGGGAGATGAGAAAAATGTTCCTGCTTCACCCAGGAGACATGAAAGCACTCAGGAACAAGTGTCCTTAATCAAACAAATGTTTTCCCAGATTGCAGAAATAAATCAGAAGATGAAGGCAAGCATGGAGGCTCAAGCTGAGTACCAGATAGCCCCAGATCAAATGAGACTTCTAACTGCAATGGACCTTGAAAAGGATCAATTCAAGATTTTCCTTTCACATCCCTCTAATATGCCTATTGGTTCATCCAATAATTTTAATACTATGAATTTACTGTAGATGTGAAGAAAATTCCATTGCTTGACAAAGTAAGTTTACATATGCAAACAAGTCAACTGATTGTAAATACCTAACCAAAACTAATGCAATGACACTGAAGGCTGAAAATATGCTTGGAAAAGTGATTAAGCAGTTGAAGTTAGAGAAATCCAATTCCAGGGCTTTGACAATCTAGAATGAGGAACTCAAAAAGATTATAGTGAAGATTGAAGTAGATCCCAATGACAGGTCTGCTGTACAGAAGCTTCTGCGAAGTGTTGAATCATAAATCTCTGTACTAAAGGAAAAATTGAAATTGCCTACAAGAGTACACTCCATGGCAGCATAGGTTGCAGAGATAGAAAATGAGAAAGAAAAACTTCTTCAACAGCTCTTGAAAAAGGAAGAAGAAATTGCTAACTTAAAGCAAACTGCATTGTCCTTGCAGAATCATATTGAATCTCATACTTGCACTTTTTTTTTCCATCATGCAATGAAGATCCATTAGCACAAATATCTCAATTAACCACTGAATTGCAGATGGAAAAGATAGATCGGAAAAGGGCGCAAGCTGATTTAGAAACAACAACAAAGATCATACAAGCCACAGAGGGAGAAGTCAATAAATACAAAATGGATTGCCAAACTGTTGATGTTGAGATTAAAAATCTCAAAGAAAAATTGAAGGGAAATATATCTTTAATATAGGCTAAGGATATCATCTGCAATGATATTATTGCATAAATGAAAACAATTTGGGATTTTTTGACTGTTGTTGCAGAAGAAAAAAGTATTATCAAGGAGTTTGAAGAAAAAGTCATGATAGACAAACAGAAGACAATTAATAGGGCCATTTGGGCAAGAAAGTTTATTAATTTCATTGATTCCAAAACAGATCAAGAGTTGGAAGAAAATGAAATTAAAGGTAGGATTTTATATGTTGTGGAAATTAATAAGATGATTGTAAAAAATGATTTCTATAAGTCTACAGAAAAGAAGTTGATTGAGCTTAAGGAAGCAGTGAACCAGTTTGATAAATTATTTGATAAAATAGCAAGAGCAGGTTTTTCATCATGTTGGGGTCTCGGAGGTGGTCTTTTATCATAGAATTCTTATGAACCCTTACTAGTGTTGGAAAAAAGTAAGGTAGACAGTACTCATGAAAAGACTCAGGTTCTTAAAGGAGCAACAGTGATCAATTTCCTTCAAAGACATTTTCAGTTGTCGTGGTTAGTGAAAACTTTATTTGCAGAAGGCCATCTTTCAACAGAATCACTGCTTTCATATTTGAGTATCACAAGCTGGTTCATTCACCCAAGACAAACATCGAGATATGGAAGAAATGCAGAGCCTCAATGACAGATTTACCAAAGGACCCCTTAACTTCAAAGAAGGATAAACTAGCCAGTCAAGGAAATGCAGCAGCATCGTCATCAATTCGCATTAATCATATAGATTGGGATTTTAATTTCATGTTATTTTCCTCTTTGAAAGAGAATGTAATTGTAATAAGACATTTTGAGGACATGTGATGGATAGTTGACGAAGTCCCAAGTAGTTGAAGTAGTTAAGATCATTTACAGCAGTTACAAACTGCTTTCTATTGTATTTAATGAGATGAACAAGAAAGAGAAAGGTTCCGAGTTTTGGACCTTCCGACTGCAATTTTTGTTCTCAGATTTCAAATGATTAATGAATGAAAAGCAAGTTTCTAGATTTTTTTGATGTTGATGAGTCTTCTAGTTTACATTATGTACTTTCCATCTCTGAATAAAATGAAGTAATGAAGTTGCAGGTCTCTTTTTACTTGTGTGAATAAGAGTTAAAATCCTTAATAGGTGCTCCTTCATTTTAACTATTTCTTTTCTTATAATTATTCTGGAGTTTGAGGTGATATATTCTGTGCAACAACATATCAGTTTGGCCTTCTTTCTTTCATGTTCTTCTGATCATTCCATTCTATATCAATAGATAATAGCATTGTGGAACATTTATTTTACTTGATCTTTGAGGGTTTAATGATAAATATTTGAAGGTGATTAAACAAAGACCAATATTTTTGTGACATAATTATATAAATGTCTTAAGCACGAATTCCTTATCACAGCTAAGGGATTGTCTCTTAAGGTACAACAACTCCCTTAGCCATCTAAAATGTGTTTGGCTTAAAGAGTGGGGGAAGGGTTGAGGTGACAGTGGGTTCTTGCCTTGTGTGTGTCAATACAATGAGATTGTCGAGACCTTAACATCTCTGCTAATTGGATCGAAATGTCATTCAACTTTGTTATCTACGACATCCATCTTGGGTAAATTTTATTTATTTGTTTTGTACTTTGATGAGATTTTTGTAAAGGACTAATCTACATGTCTCATCTGGCAACTCTAACAAAGTATGCTTTGGCAGAACTCAATCATACAAAGAGGTACACAACAAGGTTTTCATCCTAAGGTGAGTTTTTCTTGGTTCCCAAACATGAATAATTTTATCAAAGAAGGAAATATAAAGCTTTAGCTAGGGAACAAAATACAATTGCATATGATTTTGTTTTACTTGCACTTAGGGAATTTTTTGAAAGTCTTGAAACCTCAAACCTAAGTACACCTAATCATAAATTAAATCAATTTGAAAAAATGGCTCTACCTTGCTTACAAGATATATGTAAACCACTTAACCTGACTCAATTAGCATTCCAGGATGTCCCTGAAAGTCTTGATAAATTACCCAAATTCAAAGGAGTTCATTCCATGATTTCTAAACAATTTATAGATTGAGTTAATAGCTCATGGGAGGATTAAATGTACAACATAAAGATGTAGGAATGAAGTGTTTTTCACTTGCATTAGAAGGTGATGCATCTAGTTGGTTTAAAATTTTTCCTAATAATAGTATAAATGGTTATGGTCAGTTAGTTGCTAAGTTCAATGAAAAATGGTCAGAAACAAAGGATTCTCGGTTTCTTTTCAATGCATTGCATACAATTAAAAGAAAGGAAAATAAAAAAATCAATGAATTTAATGCTAGATTTGAGAGGCTTGTTATTGATATGATTGAGTATTCCAATCCCCCTAAAAAGATTTTAACCATGTATTATCTATGAGATTTCGAAGGGAACCTTGATTTTACATTAAATATAACTAAACCAAACACTCTTAATGAGGCTAAGATGAGTGCCAAAGACATACAATAGATGGAACCTAGCAAAGAAATCTGATTGTTTACTCCCTCAATCTAAATATGTGATGCAAACAAAAGTGCCTAGAGGAAAAGAAAAGGTTTCAACTTCCAACTTGAAAGATCCTATGTCCATCTTAACTCAACAAGTGAAATAAATGCAATTGACTATGAACGACACACAAAATTGTTGAGAAATTAGTGTTATTAATTCAATTTCTATTCTTGATAATTACTTGGGAATTTTTTATGCTCTTTTACTTAGATCTTATCTTCGTTAAATTATTATGTCTTTCATCAAGTCAATTATCAAAACACAAGAGACAGAAAGTTTAGGCTCTTCAAGCCAGGGCAAAAACCTCTCCCTCTTGGAGAGAAAAACCCAAAGTAATTATTCTTATATATCTTCAATTGATGAGTATCATGACCATGACAAAAACCCTTGACTCCAACATGTCTCCAAGACCTTATCACTGCTCTCCTCGGCTTCTCAAGTTGATCTTCATTTCTATCATTGTTCTGCACCAACACTAGGGAAACTCAATCCCTAATGATATTTTCCTTCTTATTCTTGAAGAGACTCTTCATCGACATATCCTCCTGCACCCTTAATGCCCTAGAACGAGATCGCTTGCTTGTTGTGATGTCTTCTTTTCATATTGTGATGACCTTCTTCTTCAACACTGTGATAACTTTCTCTTCAACGTTGCTATGTATGTCACTGAACTTATGCGAGGGTGTGAGATCAATGACATAGGCTAGCACTTCCTCTCCTCTAAATTGATCTTAACCTCCTTGGTACTCCTTTTAATGATCCTTTCTTTGCTGCCAAGATATCTCTTTTACGCATTGTTTTCTCTGCTTTATTGGGCTCCTTAGACCGATACCTTCTCATTTTAGTTCAGATGTATGACAAAGACTTAGAATAAGATTATTAGCCCAAAACAGAGATTCACGAGAAGCTTCCATTCCTTCGCTATATTTCCTCCTTTCTCCGCACCAAACCACAGTCCTAACCTCGCACTTGATTGCAAACAAGTGATCTGAAGTGATCTCAGATTTGATCGAAAAATATGTTCTCAACAATGACATCACAATCCTATATATAGGGACTGTCTCATTGTCCTAGGTCGACATGATCTTCTGTGTGGTGAGCTGAATTCTTCCAGCATCTTTTAGGCTGACTTGACAAGGAGTGTCTACAACATATTAGAGTCGACCTCAAGGAACACTTTGACAAGGTCTTGGAGAAAACAAATTACGTCAATAGTTTGTCTTTACAAGTGTAACAAAACTTCATATACATGACTCTAAATTACATATTTATGACAAGATGAAAAACCCCTAAAGACATCAAGAAGAAGTGTTTGACCTATAATAAAAACTCCTTGTTCATGAAACCCATGATGCAAGTTTTACAAAATAAATTTTATTATCTTTGTCTTCTTCATTATATAAATTCATAGTTACAAGTCATTATGAAGATCGAACCTAGCTACACTTTTTCAACACTCCCTCTTAAATAGGGAGGTATTCATAATGGTACATGGTCACTCTCAATATGAATAATATCATAAGAAGAATCTGATTGGTAATCCCATCTGTATATCATCATATCAACCAACATTATCATAATGCAAGGCCTCGACTAACAAATCCATCTCTCCACGAGACCTTTGAGCTACAATGCGGGCGAGACCAATGATGAATAGACACTCTCATCATTATCTCTCTTGGATCATATCTCACCCGGGTTCATTTAGGATATGTGTACCAGGACTATTCTTACTGTTGGATTCTCAATCCTCAAAGAATATCTGTCCTTCCACGACTACTCTTTCCATGGATTCCCTAATACATCCCCAAAAGAGTATCAGATGCCAGGTGATTACCTAATCCTCCATTATGTCTTCCTAGGTGAAGACCAGAATGACATGTCTATCTCTACCTCTCAACTAAGGAGGACATATTCCACAAAGTAATGTACTCATTCCTATACAAGGAATGTACCAAAGCTTCCTCTTGGCTTAGGAATTACCAAGTTTCTTCTAAGTAAGAAACTTATTACCAGGCTCCCTCTTAATCAGGGACTTGCAACAGCAATGATGAAAACACCCAGTTGCTCATGAAGAACTCCTTATGTTAATATCATGAATTTTCTTTGTTGTTGAGGAGTCTTCATCTTTGGGATCTCTTCATAGGGCACATATTCTCCATCGCTTTCATTCAAGAGTCATGTCTTCTATCAGAAAGTGATCCATCAATCTTCTCATCCGATCTAGACTCATGCCATGTTTTTTTTCCTTCAAACCATACTTCTTCCAAGGATCTTTCATCTTGACATATGGTTATTAACTTGTGGAAGACATATGCTTCCCGTTGGCAGTCATGCATAAGCTCATTAAATATTATTTAATTATAAATATGAACTTTTAAATCAAAAGCTACCTTAGTGATGATCTTTGACCATGACATCTTCTTGTAGGCCTCGATATCCTTTGTTACAGATTGACACATCTCCTAAATATATGTATTGTCAAGGGTCTATATTTTCTAGACTTCAATCAAAGTCCACATATCTTCCCAGGAGATCTTCCTAGTCAAATCTTCTTGGCTTCCTTGGATGTTGATAGCTTCTTTCCATAGTTGTACTTCTCACGATCTCTTCCTCCACACAATTTTATTTCATTCCCAGGAACTTCCACTGTGTAGTTCCTTGATAATTACAATCACCTCATATTCCATATGAAGACTTATTATGTTGATTTCATCTAGTGTAGATCATGCCTTTTGGCAACCTGTGCATCGGAAGAGTTTATGCTTTCTATTTTGATCATACTTCTAAAGATAGAAGTATACTACCTGCAACCATTTGACATGACTTCATATCATCCAGTGTTAGCATATATATACATGTATCTCATCCTTTTTCCTTTTGAGTCATCCTGCAACAGGTTTCCTTAGAATGAAGAGTTTCATTCCCTTGACCTACTTCATCAATATGTCATCATATCCTGATCCCAGAATTTTGCAAGATAGAACTTTGATGAAACATTTTGCTTTCTTTCTAACTAGTGAATCCAAAGAGGATTCCATTAGAAAATGTCAGCACCTGTTTCCTTATTGATCGTTGAATGATGACCCTTGATAGTGATGACTGCCTTCTATAAATGTTGTTTCCAGTGAGGTTCCCAGGAGCCACTTATCTCATAGCATATTTGTCACATATGTGTTAAATACATCCTCCTACGACGAGTGCTCCTCCTTCAATGCTTTCATTGTGATTCCAATTCTAAATTGATGTATCTATCTAATATACACGTTGTTGGAAATACTAAGAGGGGGGTGAATCAATATTTCTTTTCAATTGTTATTTTCACAAGTTAGATCACTTATATTTAGAACACAAAATGAAAAATAAGAATAAATAATTTTATTAATGTCTTCTTTATATTAAATCCAATACAATAGTGTAGGACTCCTTCCAAACACCAATTTGTACTTTTCCAAGCACCGAATTGAACTTCACAAGGCTTCGACCTCTAGGGCTCCAACCCTATCTTCTCAAGGAACCAACCTTGTCGCTTTGAGGCACCAACCTCTCTGGTACATGCTCCGACCTGGTCTCTTGAGGACACCAATCCTCTAGGGCTCCAACCCTATCCTCCAAGGCACCTACCTTGTCTTTTCGAGGCTCCAACCTCTTGGGCTCCAACCCACTGCAATTCTTCATCAAAATATGTTTGGTAGTAACTCACGGCTCCCAAAATATTCTTCGTCGAGCCATGTCAATCTTCATCTTAAATGTAGTCTCCATGCTACATCATCAATGAAAACCTTATCAACTTAGAAGGTTTCATCACTGCTCTTCATCATACCCAATCAATCTCTTCAAGTTATCTCATCATGACATCATCATTGCATAATTATTTTCAATACAACACTCCAATTTGTTTGCACTAAGTTCTGCACTGGCTCTAAATGTGACTTCAATAGTTCTACACATTCTTCAAATCTGATCCAAGGTTTGCTCCAAGACTTCTCCAAGTTGACTTCAAAGGTGCTCCAAATTCCCACTCCTTTAATCAATGTTCCAAGGCAGTCTTCAAGAGTATCCTTACTATTCTGCAATAAGCGTGCTCTACTACACCACCCTTCATCACCCAATCGGCACCAGGGCTCTTTCATATAACTTCACTATTGTACCAACATTCTTGCACCACACTACACTAGGACTATTACACCAATTGCACTAAGGAGTTTACACCATACTACACCAAGACTTTTTCACGACTCCAAAACACCGGATTAACATTGGTCTGAGGTCATATCAGTCTAATCTTCAAGTGCTACCATAGGAAGGATGTCACAGGTCCGTAGATCTGGTGCCAAAACAATCCTAAACCTTCTGCAATGAATTTGTAACCCAACCAACCAGCCCTAACTGAAGCTTTCTGCAAAGGAAGGCACAAATCCGAATCACAATACCCACAACAAGGTGCCTAAAGAGATCGGATCAAATTCCTCCAACAAGTCCGAAGAAAGAATGCTTCTTAGTCCGAAAAATGGCCCTGTAACATCACCAAGAATGAGAGGGAACAAGCCCGAGCAACCCATGGCAACGTATGACTTAGTTTGATCAACAAAAAATTGCAATCCAACCACAGATCTGAGGCTACAGCAAGGCACCAAAGAATCAAAGGTAGGAAGTCTGAAGATTAAATCTTCTCCATAGTCTGAAACCCTTAGATTGCACCAACTCCCACAGATCAAAATTCACAGGTTCGAATATATTTACCTCCCCACTGTTCTAGGCCATAGACAGTCTGAAAATTTATCAAAAAATGCACAACAGTCCGCAATAAATAAATGGAATATGATCCTTAACTTGTTGTTTTTTCTGTGTTATTTACTTCGATTTTTTTCTCCTTAATCTCCTCCAAAATTTTATGCTAAAAGAAGGTCGAAGCCCTATTATATATACGCATTATTTTCCATAAACGAATAGACATGTCTTTAAGAAGGGTCGACATGAATTTACTAAGGTAAGGTCAGCTCACTAACAAAATTTTGCCTTAAACTTGAAAAATCAGTAACTTTCAAACCTCTTGGAGTTTCGGTCTGAGTAATAGTTCGTTGGAAAGGAAAAATTATGCTCTTCAAGATGGTGTAGGTGTCATTAATGAATTTTTCCTTATATTTAGTCCCTTGGCCATATTCCTTATATTCCCTCATGTTTCAGTTTTAACCTTCCTTTTATTTGTATGTATAGCTTTAGTTTTATGATTAAGGTTTTGTGTTAAGGTTTCATCTTGATATGTTTCCTATATTTTTAAATTGTGACTCCTCCTTGTTTTTACGTTGCGTCACTTTTACCTTCTTTCCTTGTGGTCATCCTCTTGATTTACCTAGCTTAGGTTTTGAAACACTAACCTATTCCTCTTTTTCTTCATTGAAATATATAGATTCAAGTTTTGAACACTCTACTTTAAAAAGCCTTATTTTAGTACTCTTGCATTTTGAAGCCTAAAACTCTTGCTTCTGAGGTGATTCTTTGAAATGATTCCTCAACAAAAATCCCCCCCAATTATCATTTTTCTATTGCAATTTGGCTTCAAACAAGATATTTACTAACCCATACTGAGATAAACTCCTCTTTTATTTTTTCGAACTACATTGAATACTAAAAGTCATGTTCTTCAAAATACTAAGTAAATAAAATGGTAAATTGATTTCATACCCTTTTTCAAAATGCACTATCAAATAAGGTGGTAGAAGTATAGAAGCCTATACCTCCTTTAACAAGTCACATATTTCTGTAGCACAGATAGTTCATCTCTCCACTTCTTCTTCAACATTGTCACTAGTATTGCTTCATTCCAATTTTCCACTTGAGAAAGGTCCTTAAGAAAATTCTTCTATACTTCACATTTGATTTTCTTATTTTTAAACCAATTTTCACCATTTTGAGACAATCCTATAGATTTTACAATAAAATACATTTTCAATTTCAACTGAACATCCTTAACTTGTGCTACAATCCCATTGGAGGACTTAGAAAATTCCCTTTTAAATCATTTTCATTTCCTTGGAATGTTCGTAAGAGTGGCATCCATCGCACTTTTTGAAACCACTTCTTGAAAAGAACCCAATACCAGTTGGTTCATGTCTCACAACAAGTGTCATTTTCCATCTTCAATATTAGGGAAGTTGGTTCTCGAAATCACTCTCATCATAGGGTGAAATGGAAGGAAAATAAGTGATGTGTTAGGGCCCTACATTACTAATGTAGTTCCTTATTGTTGTTAGTGTATCCCCCTTATTGTTATTTTTGTACCCCTGTAGTCCCCATATTGTTATTATTGTGTCTTTACATTAATATTGTTAGGTCGGCTAGGATTATATTGTGACCCCATGGACTCCTATATATAGAAAGGAGGTGTTGTCATTTGTGTCATCTAATAATTTTTCATTTATGTAATGCAAAGGAGGTTTCCCCCTCAAAGTGGTTGATTTATAAGGCGTTGATCTCTCTTTTCTTCTTTGGGAGCTATTTTCATAACATTTTATATCAGAGCTTTGGATTCAAGGGTTTCGCTGCTTCAAACAGGTTATCGTGGCATTTTCGCTATAAATTTTTTTCTACGAAGGTTCAGAAGTTGAAAAAAAAACATTTTCGCAGAAATCCTGAGGAAATTCTTATAAAAATTTCAGATCTTGGTTCGCAATATGTTCGGAGATATGATCTGTGGAAGTTAGGGTTTTTGCAAGCTCCTGAATTTCATCTCAAAGAGGTGACCTTGGGAAAATCATCATAACTATCTCGTTGTTTATCAGATTGGAATTATGTAAAAAGCGGCTGAAAGTACACAGACTGTAGTTTCTTGTGTATCAATTTCAGAGCCGAAGGAGGAAACATTGATATGTGGCACGTCGTACAAGTTCGCTCTACTGAACCAGTCCATAATTAGGTCATTGTGGGTGATTAAACATAACTTTGTCTTGAAGAATCCAAATCAGGTCTAACCTGTGGCACTAGAAAGAATATTCAGAGGGCTACTAAAGGACTGAATATAAAATCTTGGGGATCCAAAATTACAGAGATACATCAGTTTCAATATCAAGATCCTCAAAAGTAAGAAGAAAGTGTGTATTTTGTTTTAAAAATTGCATAAATCTTGTTTGAAAAATCAATTTGAAGTGATTCCAAGGGCATATTGAAGCATAGATATCAGTATTGGGTTCTAAAATTCCCCATAAAAAGAATTCAACACCCATTAAGCCCTCATAAGGCTCTACTATGACTTATGAAGAGGAAGAAGTGCAACATGATATATCAAAATTACAAGAACAAGTGCAACAAGTTTCGCACTCGCAAAGAGTAACAAAAAATGAAATGGAAGCTAAGATGGATAGTTTGAAGAATGGCATGGAAGCTAAGATGGAAGGCGTGGAAGCTAAGATAGATGGCGTGGAAGCTAAGATGGATGGTATAGAAGGCAACATGGATGGTTTGGAGAATGGCATGAAAGCTAAGATGGATGGTTTGAAGAAAGGCGTGGAAGTTAAGATGGATGGTTTGAAGAATGGCATGGAAGCTAAGATGGATTGCGTGAAAGCTAAGTGGATTGTATAGAAGGAAACGTGGAAGATTTGAAGAAAGACATGGAAGGTTTGGCAAAGTTGCTACAAGAAAAGCTTTCTAATGGAGAAAAGGTAGTAGAGGAAACTCATGATGAGAACAAAAGAAATGTTAATCATGATTTCATAGACTCTAATGTTGGATTTAAGACCCACCATATTCCAAAGATAGTTATGAGAAATTTTGATGGCAAGGATCTGATAACTTGGATACTACAAATGGAGCAATACTTTGAGCTCCATAATATGTAAGACACACAAAAGGTACGCATTACAACTTTATATTTAGAACCAAATCAGTTTGTATGGTATCGATGGCTTTATTCTCGTAAACCACTGGTCACTTAGTCAATTTTTACGGAGGAAATGATAGCACATTATGATGATACAAAGAACAACACCTTCTTTAGCGAATTGATAAATCTCAAAAAAAAGGGTTCAATGATGGAGCACATTGAGGACTTCCAAAAATTGAATATAATGGTAAATAATATTCCAGAGGAACATAGGATTGATGTCTTCATAGGGACTCTAAAGGATAACATCCAACATGAGGTACACCTTTGGGAACATGATACATTGGAGAAGACATTCAAATTGGCAAGAAAAATTGAAAGAAAAATTATGGCGGCAAGGAAACCTACCACTCACAACTATCAAGATGGAAGTGTTGCTACTTCTAGATTTCCACAACCTACAAGGTTGATACCACAACAATTGGAAGAAAAAAGAGAAAAAGGGCTTTTCTATAGTTGTGATAGCAAATACACTAAATTTCATAAGTGTGCTGAGAAGTAATTATTTTACATAGATTGTGAAGAGGAGGGATAAAAGGAACAAGAAACTTCAAAAGAAGAGGATATACACCAAGAACCAACCATGGAGGAAGAAGAAATGAATCCGACCATATATTTTAATGCATTGTCAGGAATTACCACTCCTCAAACTCTCAAAATAAAAGGACATATCAAGAAGAAAATGTAATATTTCTTATTGATTCGGGTAGTACCCATAATTTTATTCATTGTAAGGTAGCCAAGGAACACTACAAGGAAAAGACCCTTTAGCGGATGTTTTTGAGGAACCCCACAGAAATATACCCCATACATCCGTTTCTAGCGGAGGTTACTAGAGAAGGTTGGCGGGCGGAGGGTTTTGTGGATGGTTTCCTCCCGGTGCGCTTATCATTACAAGTCGCCCCGGTGCACTCTAACCACGAAAGCACCGGTGTGGACCAAAAAATTGGCACACCGGACACTGTGCACTCCGTACATACCCGCCCGGTGCGTCTTATTATTCTATAGCATCGGTGCGTCATAGATATTCCGCGCTGGTGCATTATAAAACACAATGCCAAAACCGAGACGACCCGATGCGATAGAAAGAAACCGCACCAGTCCATCATAATACATCGCGCCAAAACAAAAACCAGTCGGTGTGTTTGTAAGAAACATACCCGATGCGCCTATAACCAACACACACCGGTAGAGGGTTATATTAAAAAAAAAATTATGGCAAAATAACCCGGATTTTTCAGTTTTCCAGTGCTTCTGAGCTCTCAATTACCGGTGCACGCCCTACCATAGAACGCACCGGTGCGCACAAGAAATTGGCACACCAGACAGCTTGTGTGACATACACACACATCTGAGGCCTTCTATTTCTGTAACACACCGGTGCTTCACCACTATTCTACGCTGGTGCATCATAAAACACCACGCTAAAACAGAAATGCACCGGTGCGTTCTTATCAAAGAGCACCGATGCGCCTATAAAAAAAGCGCACCGATAAAGGGTTATATTAGAAAATTACGGAAAAATAACCCGGATTTTTCAGTTTTCCAGTGTTTCTAAGCTCTCAATTATTGGTGTGTGACATCCCATAGAACGCACCGGTGCACACGAGACATTGGCACACCGGACAGCTTGCGCGACATACACACACATCCAAGGCCTCTTATTACTGTAACGCACCGGTGCTTCACCACTCTTCTGTGCCGGTGCATCATAAAACACCGCGCCAAAACAGAAACGCGTCGGTGCGTTCTTACCCAAGAGCACCGGTGCGCCAATAAACTGCACGCACCAGAATAGCGTTACATTAAAAAAAAAAAAAATTAAGGCCAAAAAACCGGTGCTTTACGACTATTCCACATCGGTGCTTGACGAATTTTCCGCCCCGGTGCCTCATCAAAATTTCGCGCCGAAACTGAAACATCGCGGTGCGGTGTTAGGGAACCGCCTCGGTGCATTATAAATAACCCGCCAAATTTGACACAACTCGGTGCGGTTGTAGGTAAGCGTGTCGGTGCGCCTATAAAACCCCGCGCACCGGAACAGGGTTAAATTAAAAAAAAAAACAAAAACAAAAAAAAAAACAAACTTACGGCCAAAAAACTTCATTTTTCACTTTCCTCGGTGCTCCAGAGCTCTCAAGCACCGGTGCCATTTCCATTTGTCTGAGCCTCCCTGACATCGATGCTCTCATTGCACCCATTGCACACACTGCTGCTCTGCACTGGCCACCAATATCCAGCTTGCATTTTGAAAAATGGTGGGCAAATTTTCTTTTTCAAAGTTTACAGCCAATATGCCTCCTCGACGACGAAATGTACAGGTATTTTTCTATTTTTTCCATAATTAAACCTTTTAGCGGATTAGAAATTTAAATAACCTTAAAAATAACCATTAAAAAAAAAAAATGTTGCGCGTTGTGCCGGATCTGTTCGGCTCGCACCGGATAGCAGTGCTGCTTGTAAAATTTACAGGCCACACCGCCACTGGTGCTAATGATATACGCACCGTTTCTGGGGCGGTGCCCAAAGGCGCCCCGAATAATTTTAAAAAAAATAAAATAAAATAAAAGGCTGTGTGCTCATTTATCCAGGCGCACTGTTGACCACGGAAATCACAGTGTGATGCGTTGACGGAATTATCTGCCCTGGTGTATGTCAGCGCACCGCATTCTAGATTCTGAGAGGGCCAACGGTGCGGCCGGGTAAAATACCGCACCACCAACTATGTAATTGTCATGAAGTCGGTGCGCTGACATGACTATATGCGTCGGGGCATATATTTCAGTCAGCGCACTGCTATTCCAAACTTTGATAAATTTAACGGTGCTTGAAAAATAGATAGCTGCACCGGTGCATTGTATTTCATTATGGGCACTGGGACCGGTGTTCTATGTTCTAAATACGCACCGCGATCGGTGCGTGACTGTTTTTATGGCGCACCAACTTGTCTATTTGTTTTTTTTTCAATATATATATATATATATATATATATATATTAAAAAAAAATATTTAATATGGCAATGATTCAGAGAGAAGAGTAGGAACAGTAGGAACAACAAGATGAACAGTATGACATGATTCGCTAATGGGAGGCCCGAGAGAGGGAGAGAGATGCATACCCTCGCCCTATTATTGCAGATACCCAGGAGATCCTTAGGCAGGTAGGCCTCCTCAAGTTCTATGAGGAGGCTACTTCCCTAAAGGCGCACAGTGTATTTTTGAGATATCTTATCCGCAGGTGGAATGCCCACCGACAGGCTTTCCAGGTTGGTCCTGACCAGTGTTACACACCCACTGAGGAGGATATTTATTTTATTACAAGACTATCGAGGAGAGGGGTGGATTTTCCCTCATTTCCAGACGTTCCAGCTGGTTGTGCAGCAGGGAGTCAGTTAGTTTACTCCCAGAGATACATTGGAGCACATGTACTATCTCCTTCAGAGTTTCAGGTACTTGGAGGTCAATTACGTATAGGTGTTTTTAGTAGAAAGGACGTGCAGTGCCTCTCCCTTATCATTTCGACCATTTACACAACACCAGTGACGGGAAATGCATTAGTTGTTCGCTTTTATATTATGTTCATTCTTTAGTACAACAGCCATGACTTTTTAGGTGGTCTGCCATTTTTTTGCGGCAGTTTTGTACGACCTTAGATAGATGTTGTGCTCATGCACAAGGAAGGGTCAACTTCCCTTTTGATTCAGAGCTATTTTGTTTATTTTTTGAGAGGTTTCCAGAGATGAGACCTAGTTTTGTTCGACAGCCTCGTAGGTCGATGTTTGAAGCCTGGATGCACATGTGGGGGAAAATGATGCCCAAGATGGGAGACACTTTGTTTCCAGCCAGGATATCACATGATTCACTGGACTTACTAGCCAGTGTTGATGGGCTGCATCCCTTCATTTTGGTCCCATGTCATTATGCTGGCTTAGATTGGCGAGGGTGTCCCAACATCCTCTTCACAGCTGATGAGCCGCCAGATGATAGAGGTAATATTACTGTTTTATTTATATTTATTCTAACATGTTCTTAATTAACTTGTTTTTATTAAATTGTGTAATGAACTTGTCTAATTATTGTTGTGTACTTGTATATATTTTGAAAACATTAGCTCTTTTGATGGCAAGGAGATTCCAGGTCCACCACATGATCCAGGTGTGGATCCTGATGATGACGATCAGGATATGGCTGATGTCGAGCATGATCATGATGAGGATGAGGCCGGTGCAGCAGAGAGACATGCTCCTGCTCATCATGGTGCACCGGTGCCACCTTTTTCTAGGCGTGGTTGACCTGAGACCAGATATAGGATGGAGTTGGCCAACCAACTCTGTGCATTGATTTTTGATGCAGACATTAAGCCGGCTCATTACAGAGACATACAGGCCTACGATAGGCTGTTATGGATGTGGAGAGGCATGCCACGTGACATGTACGGCCTAATGCGACATGTCGTAGGAGCTACGACAGCAGTTACGTGACTCAAGAGGATTGTCCGTAGCTATAGGCGTAGTCGAGCCACGGCACGTGATGGACATGAGTCCGCGAGCAGTGACTCACATGCATCTCATGATCGTTCACCTCGCAGCATGCCTGATGAGCATGACGCTCCACTGGCAGCATCTGACAGTCATCATGGAGATGAGGTTGGACCATCGACCATGTCTAGTTAGCAGCCTGCAGCTACATCCATCAGTACTAGTCATGATGAACATGAGCAGGCTGGACCATCGACCGCCGAGGCTACACTATTCATTGAGCAGGCCTCCACTACTACTGCTCATATTGATGTTGTACTACCACTAGCGGATGCATCCATCAGTACTAGTGATCATGATCATGAGAAGACTTGACCATCGACTGTCAAGGCTGCACCCAAATTTACTGAGCAGGCAGCCACTTATAGTACTGCTATTGATGTTGTTATACTACCACCAGTGCCTGATCCATGACATTTATATTACAGTTGTATATTTTTAACATTATTCAGTTATATATATATATATATATATATATATATGGTCCATGTATTTTATGTTCATGTTGCAGTTGTACTTAATTTTCATGTTGGTGATCATCATGATGTGGCGCATATTGTTAGGTCATGTTAGATATGTTCATTTAATGTTTAGCTTGCAGATAGATGTGTATATGTGATAGCATGAGTTATTTGACATATTGAGATGTATATTTGATGTTTGTGTTGTGATGATCTTAATATATAATGTTAAATTGATGTTTGAATGTGTTTATTAGTCGAATATGATGTTTGTACGATGGTTATCATGATTGTGATGATGTTTATTAATTAATTTAATATTAAATGACCATGATATTTATTAAATATTATGTCGTGATTGTAATTGTAATTTAAATTTTAATTGTATGTAAAATTCTAAAATTGTAATTGTAATTTTGATTGAATTGTATGTAAAATATTTATAAAATTGTAATTATAATTGTAAACGTAATTCTATGTAAAATTGTAAATGTAATTATATGTAAAATTAAAATTGTAATTGTAATTCTAATCGTAATTCATGTATGTGAAATTAATGTAAAATTGTGATTGTAATTGTAATTTTAATTTTAATTGTAATTATTGTACTTTTAATTATAATTGTATGTAAAATATTAGTAAAATTTTAATTCTATTAATGTGAAAATTTTAATTGTATTAATGTGAAATGATTTTATTAAAATATTTAAATTTGTAAATTTGCAAATAACTGTAAAATAACAAATATAGAATAATACAAATTTTTGTAACATAATAAAGTTTAGAAAATAATGAAAATAAATTCATGTACTTTATAATTATCATTATTTTATTATGATCTTACATACAAAAAAAAAAAAAACTTTATACAGTCCAGTGCGCTTATCATCTTAACACGCACAGGTGTGTCGTATAAGTAAGACGCACCGGTGCGTCACAACTCTTCCGCACCGGTAACGAATAAACGCAAATAAAAAAAAACGCAACTCTATTTTCTTTAAGTGAAAAAAAAGGGCAATTTGAAAAAGGGGTGGCAAAATATTTTCGAAAATCTAATTTCATAAAATCATTCTTTAAATACTAAACACTTTTCATTATTTCACTATTTTTGCTAAAATTTTCAGCCAGATATTTGCAGGAGACAACCTGGAGCAAGAGAGCAGGAGGACACTGTAGAGCAGCGAAATACGTTCGAACAAAAGTATTTAGACAATTAGAAACCAAACCTCTGGTGGTTCAAACCCTGTATCATAGAATTTGAAACCATCTCATGATTAAATTTGATTACTTTTTTTCTGCAAATTTTTACTTTTTTATGCAGTTTATCCATTTTTACCCTAAACCCTTCATTTTTTTTGTTTTTTCCCTTTCTTCTCCCTATTTATGTGATTTCAAAATTAGGGTTTTTCATTTTAGATTGATGTCCAACCCACGAGACGACTTGCATAGTCGGATCCCAATCCATTCGGCCATTGCGTGAATTTTTGAAAAAATGGATTTTTCTTTATCAATGCGCCCTGCGTAGTATACTGCACCGGTGCTCTGTATTATACAGTGCACCACGAAAGTACTGTAGTAAAAAAATTTTAAAACATTTTTTCTAAATCCATGCGCCAAATCTGAAATAGGGCACCGGTGCTCCATTTAACTAGGAAAGCATCGTATGGTGTATTACACTTTTTTTGCTATGCATTTATAATACCCCACGCACCGTTAGGTCTATTACACTGTTTTTTGCGGTGCGTTTACAATACCCAAAGCACCGTACGGTGTATTATACTATTTTGCGATGTGTTGTTAATATCCCCACGCACCGACAGCAGTGCGGACCTCGTGAAAGATGCACTGGTACCTAGAGATTTATTTTCTACCTGAAAAGTTGAGAATTTATTTATAAATATATTAATAAATGATATGGTACAGGTTTCAGATTGATAAAGAAATATATGACAAGAGATCAAGTAACAAAAATACTATTAACACGTCAAGAAAAGCAAAAAAGACAAGTTCTTTGTAAATTCTTTATAAAAAATATTATTTTTGAACTATATGTAAGTTTAACTAATATGTATTGTTTACTATGTATCATGCAGAGCCACAAAATGACGAAGCTCAATATGATTATTTTTGATCTAGGACTAGAAGAGCATAAAAGTTTAATGGAAAAATTACGAAAGGATGAATCAGGTAAATGAAAAAATACTATCGATCCAATATGAGTTTCTTTTTTGATTATCATTAATAATATACTTAAAATTATTAGATAACATGTGTCAAACAGTCTACTAATTCACATCTGTTTAATGTTGTATAGGGACCAACAACTCAGAAAAGGAATGTTTTTTTTTTTTTCTAAATGAGACTATTCTATTAAGTAAAAAACATATGGTACAATCAAAGCTTTGCAAAAGCAAAGCACAAAAGAAGGGGTCCGGAAATGATGAAGTATCAACCTCGGTCCCATAAAGCAAGCTGGGACATAGCAGAAGATAACAAGGAAAGTAAAAGAGAGAATGAGACAAGGAGATCTACCCAGAGTGGGTAGAAACATCCAAACGACATTTTTTCACTTTCTTCTTACTGACTTTGATCTAGTCATTATGACTGGGTTGAACAGGAACCAGTTGCAGAATGTTCTGTGCTAAAGGAGGCGACTCCTTATCTGAATCCGAGGAAGAGGTCTCGTGCGAGCGTTTCTACGGGATCGGAGGAGCCGATGGATCCTCAGGGTTGGCCATGGGGGAGTCCTTCGCGTTCTCAGTGTTTGCTTCTTCTGCTTTTATTTCCTCCTCATACGAGCTGTAGGAGTCAGGCTCATCCATGGGGGGCCGATCACAAGGCTTCCAGTTCTTCGATTTGGATTTACCTTTGTTGTTCTTCTTTTTTCTGAGGAACGTAGCACATGAGTTCTGGAGGTGCCCCGTCTGATGGCAATGGTGACATCAGAAAGTAGTATTCTCATAGTCCAGGGGTTGGGTCCAGTGGAAGTCCCCAACTTTGAGATTTATCTGATCGGGTAGCCCTTTTCTAATGTCTATTTCCGTGCATATTCTGCCAAAGGTGTATAAACCTTTCTCCCCCCTTGAGGTATCTGTTGCCAAAAAACGGCCTAAGGTATCCCCAATTCCTTGGAAAACTGAGAAGTGCCAGAGATGCGCCGGGAGGTTTGGAAGTCTAACCCAAATGGGAAGCTTGGTGATGACAGCCGTAGAGGGGTCGAAGTCTGGAAACCACGACGTAAGAAAAAGCCCCGTCGATCCCCAAAACCAGGGTCCTTCCTGTAAGGCTTTCTGATAGTCTTTGTTGAATGCAAATGCCACAATGAAGAAGCCTTTTGAGCAGAAGAAGACTTTACAGTTGTTTTTCCAATTGGAATGGATCCACTGGTATAGATCCGCTGTTCGAGGCCATAGGCCATTAAACCTGCATATGAGGGCTGTTTCTGCGAATTCCTGGGATTGGTCATCCAGCGATGGATGGGAGATTTCAATGGAAGGTATTTCCTCCATTTTGTCCACCAGAAAAGGCTTGGGTGCCTCAGGTGGTTGAGCTACTTTCTTGATTGTTTTTGCGTGAACAGCATCCTTATAGGAGAAGGCAGGGGCCAAGGAGGTTTGCCCAGATGCTCCACCTCTCAAGCGTAAGGATAGCACAACTAAAGCATCTTTCTCAATATTTTAGTAAAATAGGGGCAAATGGTCTTCAAGTTGTTTACCTTTGTAAAGCAGTCTCAGGAGTCTTGAGGGGATCCCCAATCTGAGGTCAAGTTCTCGCATAAGGTCCTGCACTAGATCTGTGGCATGCACCCATAACAGCTTCGTTCCACCAAAAGGAAGAGAGATTTGGATCTGGTATTGTGTCCCCAGATTTGGAGGGCTTTTGGCTATAAAAGCATTCGGCTGAATATCAAAACCCTCCTGGAGCAACCTCCTATTCGGTTTGCCCTGCTTCTTCGAGAGGCTGAGACTGAGCCTTTGCAAGGGCTCTGCATTGGTTGAAGCGGCAAGATTGTTGATGCCTACAACTGTAATATGGCCATCGTTTTTGTCCCCTCCTCTATCTGAAACTCGATGAAAGGAGGCAACAGGAACTGGTAATCGCTTGCAGAAATGACCAGCATGACCTGCGAGAGCTTTCCAAGTAGATCTGCGGCTAGGGTGAAGAAAACCACCCGATGAACCCATAGTGAAGGGCGTAGAGCATGCTGTGGAATCTACGACTGCGCGATTTTTGCATACGTTCCTTGCAAGTCTGCAACTCGGGTAATGATTATCGCTTGGAGCAGCGACAGAGGGAAGCGCCGAGCCTACTGTGAAGTCGACTGCTGTGGCAGAGCCGAACAAGGCAGTATCAGGGGAATAATCTTTGTCGGCAGCGGCCAGGCTGAAAACCCTAGCAGAAGCCATCCTCAAAAACCTCCCCCAAGTAATCGAGAATATTAACATAATCAACACACAAAATATTAACAAGCTAGCATAGAAATTTCATAAATACGAGCAAAGATGACTTACCTGTAACGACGATATTCCTTACTCAGAAAAGGAATGTTGTTCTAAGAAAAGAAAAAAAATATAATATGCAAATGAAAATCAATTGCTCCTTAGCTCATCTGGAGTGGTGCTGGAAGTTTAAACGAAAGAGGAAAAAAATTTACAAAAGTTTGAAGGATCTAGTGGAACAAATGTATAGACGTTCTTTCCAACAACAACAAAGTCCTTCAAATGTAATATGTAATCATTGAATTTTTAGATCATTAGGTACAATAAATAAACAATTTAGCATTAAGTATTAATTTTCAAGAATTTTCTTGCAGAAAAGAAAAGAAAATTGAACCCATTCAGCACATAAAACAGGACGACAAGGAAGAAAATGGTTCATCTCTAAGTTTGTGAGTAATTGTTATTTCCTTATAACAACTTAACTAGATTTCATTTTTGTATTTTTTTAGTTGTTTTACAAAAATCATCATTGTCGAATTTCTTCAAACAGGTGCTAACATACAAGGAAGAACCATCAGACGAATTGATTGAAATTGGGTTAAATATGGGTTGTGAGTATATGTTGGCATATCAAAATTTAATTGTGAAATTTATAAGTATCTATCGATCTTGTTTTACTTAGCTCCGTCTATAATTAATAGAACAAAAACATCTTTTATATTAAATATATGATTTGTTATGGGGTATAAACTTGCAGGAAATGAAGTATGGAACTGCGCCAATAAATGAAATTTTGAAATATGACATGGTAGATGGTTTTGACAGAATGTGTATAATTTATGAGTCAATTGTTGCTATGTTACGTCATTTTTCTTTTTGATTTACATTGATGTATATTATTTAATATTGTAATTTTCATTATTTTCACCAATGTATATACACTCATTTCAGTTTATTTTTATGTTTGTAGATGGAAGGTGAAGAAAAAAAAAACAATCAACACCATGAACAAAACATTCCTGAAAATAACCCAATTCATGGAAGTATCTCTAGCAGTGACATCAGTTCAAGCGAAGAATGATGATCACTATGTTTGGATATCAAAGGAAGGCGATTTATTTTTTGAAATATATATGTCTGTGAAATCAGACATTTTGTTTAATGTAATGGACATAGTGTCCCAATTGAAAGACAATGGGATACCAATAACTGTCCCATTTTGTATGATAAAGATTGTCTTATATATATATATATATATATATAATATGTTTTAATTTATTCTATTGTGTTCTGATCCATTGTCGCTATTGCATTTCTCAAATGCACTAATAAAAATTTAATTCATATGAATATTGCTATAAGATATATATGTGTCGACTTTTGATGAATAATGAATTTTAAAAAACCACAATAATTATGATATGATATAACAAATTAATCCAAACATCACATTCAAATGCATTAATAAAAATGTAATTAATATGAATATTGTTATAAGATGTGTCGACCTTTGATGAATAATGAATTTAAAACAATCATAATAATTGGACCGTCACAGGTCAATGTTTCTAAAAAATACAACATGAAAACTGATGTGTGTCAGTAAATGTACACCGGTGCATTTATGTGTCTATACGCATCGGCGCCGTTATATGATCTATGGGCACCGCACAAATACCGATACCAGTTATCAATATCGGTGCGTTTGTGTGATACTGCGCACCTGGGCGTTTACGTATCTATAAGCACCGGTGCATTTTTACGATCTATGAGCACCGCACGAATACTGATACCAATTATAAATCTTGGTGCCTTTCTGTGATACGGCGCACCGGTGCGTTGATACGACCTATGGGCACCGCACAAATCCTAAGACCAATTAGAATGGCCCCGTGCGTTGTATGACCAACACTACGCCTGGTTTTACACCTAAATTTCCCAGTGCGTTGGATTGACACAACCCCAGGGCGTCATCGGCATGTATGCACCAGTGCATTAAAGGCATAGTAGCGCACCGATGAAAAAACATCTGTAATAACCTCCGGCCGCCCATTTTGTTTTAGTTGTGTTGAATTTTCGTTAAAAGCTCCACCAAAACCTCCGTAACCATAAATGGATGTTGTAGAAAATGTTTTTTAACAATTTTGGCCAAGTTTATAACACTAAAAACCTCCTTTATAGCCTTCGCTAGAGGGTCTTTTCCTTGTAGTGGAATTGAATTACTTCCTATACCCAGCGCCAGAGTGTCAAGTGATGGTGGAAAATGGAGGAACTATAAATTTCTCTTGAAAGTGCCATAATATCAAGATAAACATGGGGGAATATGTATTGAATAGTCCAATGCTTTCCATTCCAATGGGTGGTGCTGATGTTGTACTATAAGTACAATGGTTACAATCTTTAGGGACGATAGATTTTAATTTTCAAGAACTTTTCTTGGTTTTTTTTTCGAAAGGAAAGGAAGTTGAATTATGGGGTATCATAGGAAATTCGGGAAAGATAATAAGCTCTAATGTCATGAAAATGCTTTTGAATAAAGATCAATGAGGCGTCATTTCACAATTATGCTTACTAGAAGTTCCAACATCAAAATCATTTATTTCTCTATATCTCCAAAAATTATTGGAAAATCATTCCAAGGTGTTTGAAACTCACAAAGGACTCCCACCTATTCGTGAGCATGATCATTCTATTCATTTGATTCCGGGAAGTATTCCTCCAAACATCAGGCCTTACATATATCCTTATGTCCAAAAGAGCGAAATTGAACGTATGATTGCAGAAATACTAGAAGCTGGTATAATTCAACCTAGTCAAAGCTCTTTCTCTGCTCCAGTAGTATTGGTACACAAGAAGGATGGATCATGGCGCATGTTTTTGGACTATAGGGAGCTGAATAAGCTCACTATTAAATATAATTTCCCATTCATGTGATTGATGAATTATTGGATGAATTACATGGAGCAATTTATTTCACCAAGTTAGATCTTCGTTTAGGATATCATAAAATTAGAATGAAGACTGAAGACATTCCGAAAACAACATTTCAAACTCATGAGGGTCATTATGAATTTTTGGTCATGCCTTTTGGCCTTACCAATGCACCTTCTACATTTCAAGGGTTGATGAATTCCATTTTCAAACCCTTCCTTAGAAAAAAATTTTTAGTATTTTTTGATGATATACTAATCTACAGCAGGTCTTGGAAGGATCATGTTCAACATGTTGACAGGGTCCTCAAACTATTGGAAGATAAACAATTATATTCAAAAACCTCCAAATGTTTCTTTGGAGTACAAGAGGTGGAATATCTGGGTCATATTGTATCTCATGAGGGTGTTAAGGTAGACCCTAACAAAATTAAATCCATTAAGAAATGGAAAGTCCTCAAATCCATAAAGTAGTTGCGAGGATGTCTCGGGTTAGCAGGGTATTATCGCAAGTTTGTTAAGAATTATAGGAAAATAGCATCACCTATAACAACATTATTAAAGAAAGATGAATGTTCATGGACTCCCGAATCAACTAAGGCCTTTGAGCTTCTTAAAGAGGCAATGTGCCAAGCACCAGTGTTAGCTATGCCAGACTTCACAAAAACCTTTATTGTGAAATGTGGTGCCTCAGGAAATGGAATTGGTGTTGTTTTAATGCAAGGAAGACCCATTGATTTTGAAAGTCATCCAATCAAAGGAAAGTATTTACAGAAAGCTATTTATGAGAAGGAAATGTTGGAAATACTACATGCACTAAAGAAATGGCGACTTTACCTAATGGGAAGACACTTCAAGGTAAAAACCGATCATGATAGTCTTAAATACTTTTTGGAACAAAGACTATCTTCAAAAGAGTAGCAAAAATGGGTCACAAAGATGCTGGATTATGACTTTGAAATCATCTACAAAAAAGGGAAACTAAATGTTGTTGCAGATGCACTCTCAAGAAAGGATGAGGATGTGGAAACATTGATTTGTGTCATTTCTATTATCCAACCAGACTGGATAACTGAAGCAATCGAGTAATGGAAGAATGAAGAAGAATTATGGACACTCATTCAAATGTTGCAACAAGATCCTAGTACATTTGATACTTTTAGTTGGAAAAATGATTCCTTATGGTACAAAGATCGCTTATATCTTTGTAAGAATTCTCAACTAAAACAAAATATTATTTTGGAATTGCACACCTCTCCCTTAGGAGGAAACTCGTGATTTTTAAAAACTTACCATAGGGTGAAGGAATAATATTTTTGGGATGGCATTAAATTCTATATTCAAAATTTTCTGCTGGAATGTTTGGTTTTCCAGCAAAACAAAGTTGAGGCAATTAAGACCCAGAGTGTGCTACAACCTTTATCCATTCCAAATCAACGTTGGGAGGAGGTTTCAAAGGATTTTATCACAAGTTTACCCAAGTTCTAAGGAAAGAGTGTCATCATGGTGGTAGTTGATAGGCTTATCAAGTATGCACACTTTTGTGCATTATCTCATCCATTTAAAGTGAGTACAGTTGTTACTGCATATATGCACACGTTTGTGCATTATCTCATCCATTTAATGCAAGTACAATTGCTACTGCATTTATGGAAATAATTCAAAATCTACATGGAAACCCAAAGATTATTGTAAGCGTTAGAGATCCCATTTTCACTGGAAATTTTTGGATGGAATTATTTTCTTGTTTGGGTACTCAACTAGCTCATAGCTCATCTTATCATCCTCAATCCGATGGGCAAATTGAGATAGTGAACAAATGTTTGGAAGGATAGCTTTGTTGCTTTGTATCTGATAAACAAACACAATGGGTAAATTAGTTACCTCTGGCTATATGGTGGTATAACACTTCCTTCCACACTGCAGCAAAAATGACCCCATTTATGGCACTTTATGGATATCATCCATCGTCCATCACATCATATTTAAGAGAAAATTCTAAGGTTCAAAGAGTGGAATATCACATCAAGCATCAACAACAAGTTCTCCAACTCTTAAAGGATAACCTAAATTTGGCACAGAATCAAATGAAACAACAGGCAAATGAACATCGCAGCGATAGAAGTTTTGATGTAGACGACTGGGTATTTTTACAGCTACAACAATACAAACAAATGTCCCTCAATTAAGATAAGAAGGATAATAAATTATCACCAAATTACTATGGTCCTTACAAGGTGTTGCAAAAAATTAGTACTATGGCATACAAATTGGAGCTTCATGCATCTTCCCGAGTGTACCCAGGTTTCAATGTTTCATACTTAAAGAAGGTTATAGGTGACAAAATTTCGGTTCAAACAATATTGCCAGAACTTGATGAGGAAGAAAAAATCATATTGGAACCAGAAGCAGTCATGGAAACAAGAACTTAACAACTATGAAATTGATCAATTTCAGAGTATCTCATCAAGTGGAAGAACTTACCCATTGAATATTCCACATAGGAGGATGAGAATTTTATACAGAAGCATCCAAAAATACTCAAGTGTTGAGGACAACACTTTTTTGAAGGAGAGGGGCGTGTTAGGGCCCTATATTACTAATGTAGTCCCTTATTGTTGTTAGTGTAACCCCCTTATTGTTTTTTTTGTACCCCTGTAGTCCCCATATTGTTATTATTTTTCCCTTACATTATTATTATTAGGTCCGCTAGGATTATATTGTGACCCCATGGACTCCTATATATAGAAAGGAGGTTTTGTCATTTGTTTCATCCAATAATTGTTCATTTATATAATGTAAAAGAGGTTTCCCCCTCGAAGTGCTTGATTTCTAAGGCGTTGATCTCTCTTTTCTTCTAGTTTGAAAGTTTGTTTCATAACATGATGAAACAATGTAGATCATTATGGGAATTTTTAGGTCTAAAATGGGCCTCCTAAGAAAAATGTATAGCCAATATAAAATTTATAAGAACCAATAAGATTCAAGATGATGATGTCAACCATGGGGGATGATTCAGTGTTTTTGGAGTAAAAAGGTAAAAAAGATTAAAAAATAATAAAATAATAAAACTATTTTTTCAACTCGTATTTTCAACTATCTCCCTAAGGTTTTACTCAAATTTCGAGCAGGAGTACTCATTGGATGAAAATTTTAATTCCTCATCCAAGGAGTACCCATTTTGCATACTTTCAACGAACCTTGATACACGAAAAATGAGAAATCTATGAAAAAACATGATTGCAATTGCGTTTTTCATGTATTTCTCATTTTTCGTGTAGCAGGGTCCATCGAAAGTATGGAACGTGGGTACTCCTTGGATGAGGAATCAAATTTTTCATCCAACGAATGTTTATGCTCGAAAATTTAGTAAACCCATAAGGAGATAAGTTGAAAATATGAGTTGAAAAAAATAGTGTTTTTCTTTTTTCCCTCTAAAATTTGATGATGTAATATAATATTTTTTTATTATTTCCACTATTATTTTGTAATTTCCTTAGGAGGCCCATTTTAGACTTTAAAACTCACCTAATGTTGGAAATGAGTAGTGGAATGAAAAGGAGTAGAGGAATGATTCAGGATGGAGAGAAATGGTGGAAGGTTTTGAAATACTCCAAGTAATAATCAAGGTCGTGAATTAATAATGAGAATGATCATGTCGATTCCCAAGGCACAATTTCAAATTATGGCAATGCTAATCAATGATTGAAGTGAACCTTTAGTGATATCATTTGATTAACACATCAAAATGCATGTTGAAGTAAGATTTCAACATTGCTTGTTCAATCATGATTCTACATGCTAACAAATAATTTAGAGTATGGTAGGTCGGGAACTAATATAGGCTGTACCAAAATATATTGTGTCATACTTCTTATATTTCATCGCTCTTATTGTAAATATATTCTAAAAATATATTTACCTTTTTTTTACTCTTAGCCAAAAATTGATTATTTGTTGTGAAGTTGGACCAAGAGTTTTGATTTTTATCTACTCGTACTGATCTTTCTCTTTCTTAATGCATTAATCCTGAAAATTGTCTGAAGTTTTTTATGAAGACTACTGACAGAATTCCAAAACATATCATAGACAATGAAGTTCATGACAAAACACATGAAATTCATAATTGTTCCATATAAGTTATAGTAGCTACTGAAAGTTGTTGTGATTATAGAAAGTTTTAAGGCTAATGAAATATTGTTGTTTGGATTTAGCTTAACTTTGTTTGGAGCTCATATGAAAGGAATCTCAAAAGATGTTGAGTCCTAAAAACATGTTCATTTTATTTATTTTCTATCCTAAACTTCCATCCAGAGCCTATATGTATGAGCCGTTTTATATCTTATTTTATCCCTTTTTCCATAAATATTATGCTCAACTACAAAAAAAATGTGTATTGAAAAATATTATATGTAAATTTTCCATTTTGCACTCATTTATATTCTTCTTTATGCAATTTGATTTAATTAGTCATTTTCTCTAAAATATTTTGTAGCCACTAAATTATTTATGTGGTTTAATTTTGAGTTCTACAAGGTTTCACACACTATAGGTCAGGATGATGACTTGGAAAAGATGTCATATTAGAACCTAAATTTTATCCACCTATATTTAGCTGTAGCCAAGGGTCCTCCAGGTCAACTAAAGAGACAAGTCAAAGTTGTGGTCAACAGATCTACACATGGAAAACCATGCAAGAGAAATATGATCAAGAGATATCAATGAGATTGCATTAAAGAAATTCATAAAACATGTCATGAAATTATCTATGAAATTGATTAAAAAATTCCTCGTACGTGGATGATAATGTTTATTTCATATAGGTATAAATATCCTAGATCTAAATTGCAAACCACCAAAATAACAACAAATGATTTTGTGGCATTGTTTACGAGCAGATGAAGGTTAATCAGGAAGAACTAAAACATGGGTTTGGTGAAGAATCAGCCCATTTAGATGAATCACGAGCATATTTCTCAAAAATGGAAAGATCTAGGCAAGATGGGTGATTCTCTAAATTGGATGTTCTCAATGTGTTGTTGTGGTTGGTTTTAGAATCAATGAGACTCAAATGAAACACAAAATATGAGATTTCATACTTTCATAAGGAATATGACATGATATAAAATTGTTGTAAAACTTGAATTTACATTTGAATAATATATCAAATTTATGGTTACTGTGCATGTACATGAGTTATATATTTTTATTTTGAAAAGTATAGCCTTATACGTTATTTCTTAGCAACAAATACCTAAATAAGGGAGGCTTCATTGTCAGGATAATAGTTTCCGTTCAATTTTAGTTATAGGATTTAATTTATGGTTTGAGTTTCTGTCTTTTCATTTACGATAGTTTATGAACAATTTGGTGTGCTAATTTCTTGCAGAGTACAAGAAATAATCATTAAGGAACTTGGACATTAGTTAGCTACTCCTACAAAGTTGCATGCACATTTATACATGAAATATTGTAACTCTGATCCATTATAACATTCATTTCCCCATATTCCATTTATACATTCCTTAGTGTTTCTTTCCAATAGTTTATCACTTTTCTTGCTTTACTTTATTTGCATTAATTTTTTTTGTAATTTGTACAACTAACCTTTGGTCCTGTACATATTTTGCATGCATATCATAAGCTTCCGACTCTCGAGTTGACATTAAATGTAACATAAATTATACATATAATTTAACTGACAACTATTATCATAAGTGGTCCTCATACCTGAAAAAATTGCATTTGAACATCAAATACAAGAAGGGGAGCACTAATCATGTTGCAAACTACCTTAGATGATTCTCGGTTGCAGTGTTAACCATAGTATTAAATATTGTGGGCATGAGACCTTTGTGTGGCCACAATTATACAATAAAAAATCTAAATTTGATTCCACATACTAGATGTTGATCAGAGGGAAATATGTTCCATACTTCCAACTACAAGATGCGCTCTTGTGTTTCCTAGGACACCTTTGGGTTCCTTCAAGTGAGCATTCCATGCTAATTGGGGAGGCACATAATAATGGGGTGGAAAGGCACTTTGGTATGGGGAAGATAGTAGCAGGTTTTCATAAGTATTTCTTTATAAGCCCTATGTTAACCCTAAAACCCCATATAACCCTTAGATATTGATTGAATACATTTATATTGTTATATTTATGTAGGCTAGAACCCCTCATGGTCCCATTTTATTATAATTGTACCATTGTTCTTATATATATATATATATTTATATATACACCAAAGAGACATAGTCTTAGGATCATCAAATACTATATTGTACATTGTATTTATTGAAAAATGAGGTTTCCCCATCGAAGAGGGTTTTAATTATTAGTTTCTTATCATTTAAGGCACAAGGCTCATACATTTGGTATCGAAGCTCATTATTAAATGTAATTTTCATGATTGCGGAAAAAGGTGAATTCCTTAGACCTAGTGGTTTGGTCTAGAACAACAGAAGAAAAAAACATGAAGTTTTCCTTAGAGAAATTAGAGAATGGGAAAGAATCCTACCTGGAATTCATTTCAAACTTTACTTTCCTCCTCGCTTGTGAGCTCCAATTATAGCTCCAGGTGCTATAATTAGAACATTCACACGTGACTAAAATAAGCAAGGGATCCACAACATCCACATATCAAAATCTAATTATCTCTATTCAATGAATCAACATGTCATTGAAATACACGAATGAAAACATAACACAATAAAAATAGGAAAAGAATATACTCTTTGTATTAATTAAATATATGAGTGATTTTACAACCATAAATAGTCGCTAACTTTGTAGATATCTCCCCAAGCTGACTTGTCCTTCCTTGTCACAAAGAACACCTCAATATCAACCCTAATGCATGAATATGATGACTCCCTTAGGTTCAAGGCAACAACATAAGGGCACTATCAATCTCCAAAATCTAAAATTCATGCTATGGATGGAAGTAAATTTATAGGAGAATTATTGTAGCATAGGATTTACCATTACGTGCTTCAGATCCACATGATGGGAGGATGAGCTCAAGGGATACGAGATGAGGCCTTCGAACTTTTTGGAAAGGTCATGCTTAGGGCTTTGTGAAGGGATGATGACTACTTTTTCATGGATATTGATTGATCCAGTTTGCAGGCATATTGACCATATGTGAGAAAATGGCCTATAACACTCATGATCCTAGGGTTTTGTTGTTTCAAGTAGATCATTGTGGAATTTTCGCTACAAATTTGTTTCTAGGATGTTTCAGATGGTGAAACTTGGAGAATATTGAGAATAAATATCATGAAATATTGGTTCAAATTGTAGATCTTGGTTAACTATATTTTTACATATATTCTCTAAGGAAGTTAGAGCTCCTAAATGATTTTGAAATCAATTTCAAACAAGTCGGTTTGGTATCTTTCACAATAAAATTTTTTGGGTGGTTTTAAATGATGAAAATTTGACCATATTAAGGATAAATCTTGGGCTTCATCTATTTAAAATTTCATAATTTGGTTCACTAAAAATTTATAATTATACCCTATGGAATTTTAAATTTGTAGCTTGGACAAGTGTCTTTGCATTGGCCTTGTGTCCAGGCATGCAAAGGATCCCTTAATAATTACTTATTTTAGCAGTTTTTTTTTTAACTTTCCAAAAACATGATAATTAATTTAATTAGTTATTAATGGATTTCTAATTCAGTATAAACTTTGGAAATTAATATTTATTTTTTGGCTGGATCAAAAGAAAGTGATAAGATCAAATTTTGGCTTTTGATTTTTTCTTTGAAGATATCAAGGAGGAAATAGGGTTATGAGAGAAATTATAAACTGCTGGAATGAGTGGGTGAAGGACATGATTTGGAGATCACATCGAGTGAGATAGAATAGGGTGAATTTGGGTGAGAAGCGTAACAATCCCTAATTTAATTTCCATGTAAAAAAAATATAAGACCAAGGTCATGGGACACGTATTCCAAGTTGAATGTTGGGCAAAACATCCTAGCGGGTGTTCATTTGGTTTATTATGGCTAAGGGGAAATTGGAAAAGTAATTTGAAAAGGAAAAGAGGCATTTATTTATGAAAAGAAGAGAAAAGGAAGCTTAAAGGTCAGAGGTTGCATGTGAGGGAAATGAAGGAAAATAATGGAAATTGAAGAAATTAGAGGCCTCAATGATAAAAAGGCTTCTGAGGATCAGTTCATGGCTTTTTCATAGTGATAGTTTGGAGCTCTCTCTCTACTCTCTCTCTATTCTCTCTCTCTCTCTCTCATACTCTTGCACACTTAGAGTATTCTTGGAGCATTCTAGCATTGGAGAAAGGAAGGAAAAGGAAGGACAAGAAAGAAAAGAGACGCAAATATCAAGGAAGGAATAGTTGGATCAAGCATCTACAACGGGATTATGTGTAGGTATCGAGTTTCATGTATTATTCCCTTGCTAGTTTTGGCATGCATGATATATGCATGTGTGTATTTGGTTCTCTTGATGTCATTGGCATGGATTTTTCCAAGTGTGACAATGGTTTTTAGCCTTGCCTTGCCATTTACGCATAGCAATGGTGTGATGGGGTTCTTCTATTTGGTTCAGATGGATTGTTGAATGGTTTCAAAACTAAGTGGGGTGGTCTCAGGAAAATTCTCAAAGGCATAGGAATCCCTTGAACAATAAATAGTGGGATACAGGGTAAATCCTGAGGGTGGAGATGGTAAAATTCCTCATGGTTTAGGTGGAGAGATTTGGAGACATCCATGCTTGTTTAGGGCCTAGTGATCCCTTGACTAGTATATGGCGGGATTGTGGTAAATCCTAGTAGTGTATTCTTATTGTTTGGGCCTAGGAATCCCTTGGTCGATAATGGCGGGATACACAATAAATCTTGAGGAAACCCGAATTGGTTTTGTTATGAGTCCCACAGTCATGCTTGGAATATGGCACAAGGGTCGAGTGGTACGTGGAATTCTATGGTCGAGTGGTATGTGGAATTCTCTAACTTGGTTAGCTTTTACATATGTTAATAAGTGCTCTTTTCCCCTTGTATTTCATGAGTATTTGTACTTGTTATTATGTTCTTTTAATGGTTCTTCTATCACTAATATTATTCTGGTTATATACTGGTTATAAGCATGGTTTCATGACATATTTTAGTTATGGCTCTTAACATGTTTTCATTCGTAAATTAATGGCTATTGAATGAATGACCTAATAGATGTTATTTCAGTTATTATGAGAAGTCACTAGACCTTCTTGGTTATTTTCATATAAGTATTAGACCCTTATGTTCAGATATGCATTTATAGCCTGTAGATTACATGTTCACAATGTGTTCGAAGAAATGTATGTCATGGTTAGGCTTGATTAAGCCAATTCCTTGATTATGTTTTGCGTTAGAAGATTTTTCGTTGTGCAATTTATTGTTTTGGAAAGTTTCATCAAGTTATGGGAACTGACCTGGAGTCTAGCCCTGAAAAGGTGGCACAGATTCTGCACTCTCAGGCACAAAACTGGCTGAAAAATATTGCATTCTCTCCCTTGTAGGCTTTTGCATGTGATTGGAGGCCTACAGTCACATGGATGCAGTCTTGTGCATGCGACTGGGAGTTCAGGTCAGTGAAAGAGAAGTTTAACTTAGATTTTGGACACCTAGAAGGGTGGTTTATCCCTTGGGGGTCTTATAGCACTCGAGGGAAGTCAGTAAGGTTTTGGTTTGTCAATTCCACTTCCTTAAGGTGATCTATGAGGTTGAATCATATCATAGTAACTCTTTGTCACATGTTTACCCTAGTATACCGGTGAGATTGGGTAAATGTGGGAGGAGGGCATTACAGAGTGGTATCAGAAGAGATTTATGTTCTTTTTGGGTGATATTTGATACCACATAGTGGTATTAGAGCATGGTTCAAACACTTGGACAAGATGGGCTAGATGCATGTTGTTAGGCAGGCGTTGTCATAGTTAAGGTTGTCATGCATGAGGTCATTGTATGCATTTTATGTCATCATGATTCTATTAGTATGTTATTATATTGATTTGTTGGTTGAGATGGAGTAGGAGAAGTAGATTATTAGAGCGAGGTTACAACACTAGACCTCGAGGTAAGAGCATATTTTTTTATGGGTTTTTATGTTGGGCATGTAGGTATGTTGATTAATGGTTTTTATATGCATTGTGGTTATATACATGCCTATAAATCTATTGTTGTTGTGGTTACATGCATGATAGATGTTATTTAATTAGTGTGGTCATATGTACGTGCGTCAGATAGTCAGGAATGGTAGTAACTTTTTGTTATATTCATTGTGGTCATATGCATGATGATTATGGTCATTGAATTTAAGATCTTGATGTTATTATGTATCATGCTAATATAGATTTCCCTATGCAGATGATTATGGTTATGATATTCAGGTATGAGTCAATATACTTGTGATATTATTTCATACTATTACGGACTGATTTGTGCATATGTGATAGCCTCCCCTGAGATATATTGAGGTATGATTTTGATTATGTCATCTGTTTGGTTTATCTAACATGGTATGTTTATGTTTGTTTGAATGTTTAATTAATTGCATGATATGAGTATGTCTCTATAATATTGCATGAAGGAATGATCTTGTTTTAATATGTTCGTACAAACACAATATGTGTTGATATAGTTGATATGTACTTGAGTGCTAGTGGGTGCTAGTTTTAGTATTATGACTATGATTGTGAGTTAATTTCAGATTATGACATGGTTGTTAGTCTTAGTAAAGGCCGATTTCAAATTAATAGATACGATGATTTTATATTTGGAACATGTGGATAACATGTGTGAATAGTTGTAGGGGAACATGCTTGGTATTAGCATGCCAAGGTAGCTATTGATTTGTTTATATAACTAACATCTGGGTGATGTGATAGTGCATAATAAGACTCAATTGTAGCAAGGAAAAGGTAAAAGAAAGGAATTGGGTGAGAATTCCTATGGCTATGTTTGGAAACTACAATTCCAAATGAATGGGTGCTTTGCATGAATAAAAAAACTCTTCTTAACCTTGATTCTCTTGAGATTTTGTGTATTTGGGGTAGCATCAGTTGTGCTCTAACTCCCAAATTTTGTGGAGGGACTAGAGTACACTTGATCTAAAAGACCCATAAATGGATTTGAGAAATTTCAGTTGGTGTTCAAGTTATTCAAATAATTAATTATTTTAATGGATTTCCTAAGTTTAACTTAGGAAAATAAAATAATTAAAGTGAATTAATCAACACATGTGCTGAAATTGTCTTAAGTCGCATATATCAAACAATATTTTAATCTCAGTCGTTGATGGATGATTTAATCTCTGTCGTTGAAGGGTTCAATGTAAAAGTATAAGAGAAAGGCTTGAGGGTCAGTTGAAGACACACAATTTCTGTAGAACTAAGGAATAGATTTGGGATTCTAGGGTGGGTTTGCTAAGAATTTCCTGTGGAATCTCCTACAGTGTGGGGTAGTATTGGCCAAGGGAATGTTTTGATTCCAAGGCCAAGAGACAGCAAGAGGTAAGAGGAGAAACTCAAGGACAACACAGAGAGGCTTCATAGCCACGCAGAGGCAACTAGGGCCACGCTGGGCTAACGTTGGCGAAGTAGAGGCAGCGCAGGGGCAGCGTAGACCCTCCTAGGGTGACGCAAGCCCTCCTATAGCCACGCAGAGGCTAATGCAGTCCCTCCAGGGCAACGTTGGGGCTTCAGAAGAAGCGTTAAGGGTTTCTAGGGTCAAATCCGGGCCGAGTCCTGCAAATCCCATTTGAGGGTGTGGATCAGTAAGATATTTGGCACTAGATCTTCAGGATAGTTGCAGATTTTATATCTTTTATTCTCTGTCAAGTTTTCCAAGGTTGGAACTTAGATTTTTTGTACTCAGAACTACTTAATAATAAAACCCTCATATCTGTTGAACCGGTTTTCCCGCTTTGGGTTTTTCCAGGGACTTATGTCCAAAAATCCATGTGTCACTTTGTTGCATGAGTGAATTATTCAGTAAATGATATGCATGTGTAGGTTGTAGTTGTGTTTATTTCTGGTATTTTCTGAATCTAATTTCTGGAAATAACTTGTATTAATTAAATCAAGTAGGAGAAAATAAACCAATACACTACAGTATAATTTTCACATGGTATCAGAGCGATAGCAGATCAAGCTGAATCTCCAGCAAATCCGCTGAAGAAATATTTTTTCTACAGGGTGTCAGAAGAAGCAGCAGATCTAGAAAGGGAATCATGACAACAAGAGAAAGCATATCCAGGAGACAGCGTTGAAGCTGCAAAGGGCCTCTAGGATTATGCAGAACCTTCTGAGGGTAACATAAGGACTGCGTCACCCAGTCTGGGGTTACGCAATCCACTTCTGAGCAACGCTGGGACTGCGATGGGCCAGCCAGGAGGACACTATCCAATCACTTCTCTTGTTTCAGAAGTATTTTTCCAAGATCCGGAAGTAGTGCTTAAAATCTTCAACAATGCTCGTGGGGTAGAGATTCTTCAGGTGCATAATTGTGCCTAGCTAAGGTAACAAAGGTGGGAGGAAGACAATCATTCAGCAAATATGAGCCAAACAGATCTCAGATTCGATCAGGAGGATTGGAGAATACTGTCCGTTTCAGTTTTGGTGGAATATTTCCAGGAGGGAAGTCAGTTTGCATACGGAAGCAGTTACTAGAGGGTTTCTACTCACCAAGACACCCAGATCCACAGGGGGGAGTATTTTTTTCTTCAGATCTGAGCAAAGATGGCTCGATATGGACTGAGGGATCAAGATAGATTGGATGGCATGTCCAACTATGTTATCTGGAAGACTAGAATCCTCTCAGTTCTGGATGAGTATGGTCTCAAATATCATGCAGAGAAGACACTTGATGTACCAACCGATGCAGATCCACTCAAGAAGTATGAAGATAATCAAGCACGGACGAAGAGGTTGATCACAGACGGAATCAAGGACCACGTGATTCCTCGTGTCACTAGTAAGAATACAGCACATGACGTGTGATCAGCTTTGGAAGTGATGTACCAAGGAGGCTTTGTGCAAATAAGAATGCTTCTTGAGAATCATATGCATATGTTCCAGATGATGAAGTGTGAAGAGATAGATCCATTTCTCTTCAGGCTTCAAGCTATTCGTGACCAGCTGATTGGCATGGGTGCTAATCCAGATGAAGGGCTCCTAGTGAGGATGACCCTGAATGTTGTCTCTGATGAATGGGAAACGTTTTTCCAGAGCATTCTGGGAAGGGCAACGTTACCATCATGGGAAGATACATGGGCTATTCTCCGCCAAGAGGAGATCCGGAGGATCACTAAGAGGCAGTCTATCAGTGGGGGAAGCAGATCAGCCAGAGTAAAGAAAGAAGAGGAGGAGGATGCAGCCCTTGCATCAAGGAAAAAGAAGCAATGGAAGAAGAAGAAGGACCTCTCCAAGGTCCGGTGCTTTAACTATGGTGATATTGGTCATTTCGCCAACAGTTGTCCTAAGAATAAGGACAAAGGATCTTATGATTCCAAGGTTGTAGCAACAAATGACGATGGCTCTGATGATGATGCAGCCATGAATGCTCATGCACCTTGAGAGAAGAGGTGCAGTGATATGGATATATAGAGTATCCATTTTTTTGGTGGGATCCTTGAGTCAACCCTACTCTTGGATCACATACGAGCTATGGGAGCCTTAAGATAGTAGCGCGATGAGTTGGAAGATGGTTGCAGATAACCACATTGAAGAGCAAGAGGGAGTTGTAGAGTTGAAGAGTGAGAAACGTGATGCAGAGGAAGCAACAATGTGGAGGCAACAACGCAGATAGGTTGATGGGACTTCAGCAGCGCAAAGAATTTGGGCTCACGCAGTGCAGTGTTGCAACATGATAGTGTCTCCAAGGGGACAACGTGATTCAGCATCCAGGAGGTTTCAGTGGTGGAGGGAAACCAAACTTGTCTATCAAACAGTTGGGTAAAGTCTTTCAGTTTCTTACTTCTCAGCAACTGAGTTGCAGTGCAGCAGTTAGCAGTGGCAGTGCTATGGGTAGCTTGATGCAGCAATTTGAGAGGGAGTTGCAGTACATATGTGGTAGTGTCAATGGCAGTGGCATAGGAAGCAGTAGAGAGAGAAATAGTGCAATAGATGGAGGGCAACAATCCAAGCATCAATAGCACAAATCCAATACTCAATATCTTGTGATACATGGTGTGATGTATTGCTAGAGCACACTCCTAATGCTAAGAGGGAGTGTTGAGATTTTGTGTATTTGGCATAGCATCAGTTGTGCTCTAGCTCCCAAATTTTGTGGAGGGACTAGAGTACACTTGATCTAAAAGACCCAGAAATGGATTTGAGAAATTTTAGTTGGTGTTCAATTTATTCAAATAATTAATTATTTTAATGGATTTCCTAAGTCTAACTTAGTAAAATAAAATAATTAAAGTGAATTAGTTAGCACATGTGCTGAAATTGTCTTAAGTCACATGGATCAAACAGTGTTTTAATCTCACTCGTTGATGGATGATTTAATCTCGACCATTGAAGGGTACATAAAATTATAAGAGAAAGGCTTGAGGGTCAGTTGAAGACACACAATTTCTGTAGAACCGAGGAATAGATATGGAATTCTAGGGAGGGTTTGCTAAGAATTTCCAGTGGAATTTCCTCCAGTGAGGGGTATTATTGGCCAAGGCAATGTTCCGATTACAGGGCCAAGAGACAGCAAGAGGCAAGAGGATCAGCTCAAGGACAATGCAGAGAGGCTTCAGAGCCAAGCAGAGCAGCAGGGGCAGCGTAGAGGCAGCTAGGGCCATGTTGGGTTGACGCTAGCCAAGTAGAGGTAGCGCAGGGGTAGCGTAGACCCTCCTAGGGTGATGCGGGCCCTCCTAGAGCCATGCATAGGCTGACGCAATCCCTCCAGGGAAACTCTAGGGCTTTAGAAGCAACGCTAAGGGTTTATAGTTTCAGATTCGGGCTGAGTCCTGTAAATCCCGTTTGAGGGTGTGATCGGTCAGATATTTGGCACTAGATATTCATGATAGCTACAGATTTTATATCTTTTTATTATTTGTTGTGTTTTCCAAGGTTGGAACCCAGATTTTCTGTACTCATAACTACTTAATAATAAAACCCTCATATATGTTGAATCAATTTTCCCGCTTTGGGTTTTTCCCAGGACTTATGTCCAAAAATCCATGTGTCACTTTGTTGCATGAGTGAATTATTCAATAAATGATTTTCATGTGTAGGTTGTAGTTGTGTTTATTTCCGGTATTTTCTGAATCTATTTTCTGGAAATAACTTGTATAAATTAAATCAAGTAGGAGAAAATAAACCAATAAATTGCAATAGAATTTTCACAGCTTCCATATGACATTATGTGGATAAGTGTTATATTCATGAACGCATATTTGACAAGTATAACAGTTGGTTCTATTTATGGCAGGATTCGTTAAGGAATCAAATTCCCTTGAGAGATTGTACATGTACGTGTTCAGTTATAGGTTATCATGTTGGGTACAACAAGGTAACGTAACTGGTATATTGTTATGTTTATTTATGCACTGACAGATATGTGTTTATGGAATTATGATGAGGGGATTTCATGGTAGAAGAGATTTCCATGAAATATTGAAAAAAGTTTGGGTTGATCTTTCCCTTGGAAGCGTTGGGAATCCATGGGGTTGAGTCATGATGTTTGTTGCTAGTTTTTTGCTTTCGGTCTTTTTTCATTTGTTTGCGTTTGATTTGCATTTTGGTTGTGTCTAGTGCAGGGCCATGCCACTTTGTTTGTGGTGTCATATTGCTATTGGTTTTCACGGTTTTCTTTTTGTTTGTTTCTTTTTCTTTCCTTTTATGTTTTGAGGGTCTTGGGAATTGGCTGGGAAGGAGGAAGTTAATGGAGCTTGGGGAGAGTTGTGTGGTACCCAACAATTAATGTAAGACTCAGATGAAGCACAATGCATGTATAAGGGCAGATGAAGGCAAGAATATGACAACCCGTTACATTGGTTGGGTCCATTGGGGTAAATGGATGGTGGCAAGACAATCATGAGAAAGGTAAAGTGAATGGATTTGAGGTGTCATATTCCTTGGCTATGTTGGGAATCATTGTTCTCAATGTTGTGCATGTTGTGCACAGATAAAGGGATTTCTCTTAACCTTAACCTTATGATATCTAGTAATTATGTTGTGATTATCATTATGATGATGTTTATATATGTATATATGTATGTCATTGTCTGACAGGGTTGTCAGGGATCATGATTTATTTATGTTGATGTTTATATGTATATATGTATGTATGTCATTGTCTCATAGGGTCTTCAGGGATCATGAAGGGGTTCCTACTTTATGAGGAATCAGGTTGACAGATCTATGAGGTTAGTATTATGTGGATATGAATTAATATTATGTTATCATACTATTTTATGTTTATGCTACGAACATGATATTCTAAGGGGTACATAAGAGGAATGAAAGAAGTGATGTTGGGATAAGCATGAATAGTAGAAAGACACTAGAAGTAAGGTTTCCTGGTAGAGACTGTGTGGTCTTTGGATGTGCAATACTATTGTTGTGTATCTTTATACATGATGTAACTACGGTGTTACGTACATGTTGGTTATGCAGTGCTATGCACAGATGGTGTTGTGCGCATATTGGATATGCAGTGTTGTGTACATATGGTGGTGTGTGCATGTTGGATATGTTGTGTTTTGTATATATGGTATTTTGTGCATGTTGGATATGCAGTATTGTGTACATATGGTGCTTTGTGCATGTTGCATATGTGGTGTTGTGTACATGTGGCATGGTGTGCATGTTGTACATATGCTGCTATCTACATGTGGTGTTGTGTGCATGTGGTGTTGTGTACATGTTGTACATGGGGTGTTATGTGCAGGTGGTGTTGTGTACACAGCGTGCATGTAGTGTTGTGTAAATGTGAATTTGTAAACACATTGTAGAGGTGGTGTTGTGTACACGTTGTGCTGGTGGTGTTGTGTACATGTTGTTCAGGTGGTGTTGTGTGCATGTTTCACATGTTGTGTTGTGTACATATGGTATTGTGTGCATTTCATACATGTTTTGTTGTGTATGTGTGGTACAATGTTATGTGCATTATGTAGTTATTGTATCATAACATGTGTATTTGTTGTGTTGTACTTTGTGTACGGAAATGTATTGTGTTGTACACTAGGTGTATGTGTGTGTATTGTGTTGTGGCGTGCACTGGGTGTAGGTGTATGTGTTGTGTGGTACACCATGTATAGGTGTATGCATGTCATGTACATTGTATGTATGTGAACGTGGTTGAATAGAAGATAAGTACTAGGTGCTTTTTTATTTTGGCAACTGATCAAGTGTGTGTACAAAAAGAATAAAGGATAAAGGTAGAAGAAAAGGACCGATTAAAGGATAAGTATCAGTGTTTTATTTCAGTTTTTGTTATGCATGTGATCTATGATTATGATTTATGATGGTTACATGTGATTTATGGTTCTGATTTATGATGGTTTAGTTTTGAGCTAACTGGATGTGATATGTTTATTCATGATGATTTTGATCAAACAACTAGTTTGACTTGTTGTGACAGGAAGTGAAAAAAATTGTAGGTGTACCATATTGACGGGCTACCAATGAGGTATGATTTAAGTTTATTTCAATTTGTATTGAATCTAATGGAAATTATGTGCTTGGTATAGGAAAGCATGAAAATTCCCGATTGGGGTGGTTGAAGTTGATTGTAAGAATTAGCAGTAAAAACAAAAAGGTATCGGTACAGGCAAGAGTATGTTGGTAAAGCACTTCAGGAGTAGGGCCATTGTGGGACACTGGTACCCAATAGTTTCCATTGATTTCCATGAGAATTTTATGATTGGTATGATGGTTTTGAGGCATGGATATGCCTTCGTTTTTGGACCTTCCGATGCGAGGAAACCTTGCCAAGGAATGTATATTCCAGGAAAGGGGATGTCAAGGAACTTGGAAGGTGAGTGACTAAACAAAAGGGGGTGACCGGATTTCTTGAGGGACTGTGCAGTAGATAAGGGAAGTTCAGGGGAAATAATTTTATTTAGTCATTAGCATTTCCATATGGAATCAAATACACATTGGGAGTGTGCCCTTGAACAATGAGCTGATAACTATTCATTGAGAGAACAAGTAGTGCAAGGATTGTAGCACTAGACATTGGATGCAGACTTTAACTTTGGCAGTCGATTTTGGACTTCCTGGGAAGGAGGTGAATCCTGGTACTACTTTTGAGGGTGGAGGTGTGAGCCTCTAGATTCGCTTGTAGCTGATACGGGCACCATATCCTTTTATTTGTTGGTTAGATAAAATGTGCATATGTGTATATTTGTATATTATTGTAAATATTGTATCGATCTAGACTTATAAAGCTCCATAGACAATATGGTTATTTGTTGGTTGAAGCACATGTGCATAAGTATATGTGGTTGTTATTGTAAATACCATAATGAGTTGTTTTATAAAGCTCTAGTAAACAATATGATTATATGTCTTCAGTAGTGGTCATTGTAAATATTGCAACAAGTCGTGTTATAAAGTTCCATGGGCAGTATGTTTTGTTTTCAGGAGATTTTTAGTTTATAGGTGCAATTCAACACCGAGGATGGTGTTCACCTAAGGGGAAGTGTTTTGTAACAGCCCCTGGCTGAATTTCCATGTAAAAAAAATATAATACCAAGGTCATGGGACATGTATTCCAAGTTGAATGTTGGGAAAAACATCCTAGCGGGTGTTCAATTGGTTTATTATGGCTAACGGAAAATTGGCAAAGGAATTTGAAAAAGCAAAGAGGCATTTATTGGCATTTATTTATGAAAATAATGGAAAATAAGAGAAAAGAAAGGTGAAAGGTCACAGGTTTCATGTGAGGAGGAAAATAAAGGGAAATAATGGAAATTGAAGAAATAAGAGGCCTCAATGATCAAAATTATTCTGAGTATCAGTTCATGGCTTTTTTACAGTGATAGTTTAGAGCTCTCTTCTCTCTCATACTCTTGCACACATAGAGTATTCTTGGAGCCTTCTAGCATTGGATAAAGGAAGGCAAAGGAAGGATAATAAAGCAAAGGGAAGCAAAGATCAAGCAAGAATTAGTTGGATAAAGTGACTATAGTGGGATTACGTGCAGGTATCAAGTTGTGTGTATGATTTCCTATCTATTTTTGACATGCATGGTATATGCATGGATGTGTTTGGTTCACTTGTTGTCATTGGCATGGGTTTTTCTAGGTGTGACAGTGGTTTTTAGCCTTGAAATTTATGGATAGCCATGGTGTAATGGGATTATTTTACTTGGTTGAGACGTATTTCCAGATGGTTTCGAAACTGAGTGGCGTGGTCTCAGGAAAATTCCCAAAGGCCTAGGAAACCCTTGAACGGTAAATGGCGAGATACATGATAAATATTGAGGGTGGAGACGAGAAAATTCTTCACAGTTTAGGTGGATATATCTAGAGGAATCCATGATTGTTTAGGGCCTAGTGATCCGTTGACCAATATATGGCAGGATTGTGGTAAAGCCTAGTAGTGTATGTTTATTATTTTTTTCTAGGAATCCCTTAACCAGTAATGGCGGGATAAATGGTAAAGCCTGGTGGTATATAAGAGGGTTTAGGTCTTAGGAATCCCTTGACCGGTAAAGGCAGGATACACGATAGAGCCTAAGAAAACCTTGGTTGGTTTTTTTATGAGTCCCACATTCATGCTTGGAATATGGCACATGGGTGATTGGCTTAAAGAAAGATTTAGTTCAACCAAATCTATGGTCGAGTGGTACATGGAAGTCCTTGACTTGATTGGTTTTTTAATATGACAATAAGATCTCTTTTCACCTTGTATTTCATGAATATTTTTGCTTATTATTATCTGTTTTTAATGGTTGTTATATCACTAATATTATTCTGGTTATATGTTGGTTATAAGCATGGTTTCATGATATATTTTAGTTATCGCTCTTAACATGTTTTGATTAGTAAATGAATTCCTATTGAATGCATGAACTAATAGATATCATTGCATATATTATGAGAAGGTACTAGACCTTCTTGGTGATTTTCAAATAAGTATCAAACCCTTATGTTCATATATGCATTTATAGCCTGTAAATTACATGTTCACAATGTGTTCGACAAAATGTTTGTCATGGTTAGACTTGGTTAGACAAATTCCTTGATCAAGTTTTGTGTTAGAAGCTTTTTATTTGTATCATTTATTTTTTTTGGAATATTTCATCAATTTTTGGGTAGTGACCTGGAGTCTAGCCCTTAAAAGGTGGCATAGAATCCATAGTCTCAGGCATAGAACTGGCTGAAAAATACTGCAATATCTCCCTTGAAGGCTTGTGCATGCGACTGGAGGCCTATAGTCGCATGGATGCAGGCTTATGCATGGGACTAGAGGCCTATAGTCGCATGGATGCGGGCTTGTACATGCGAATTGGGGTTCAGGTCAGTGAAAGAGAAGTTTAACTTAGGGTTTGGGCACCTACAAGGATGGTTTAGCTCTTGGGGGTCCTATAGCACTTGAGGGAAGTCAATAAGGTTTTGTTTTTGTTGATTCCACTTCCTTAGGTGATCTAGGAGGTTGAATCATATCATAGTAACTCTTCGTCACATATTTACCCTAGTGGATCGGTGAACCTGGGTAAGTGTGGAAGGACAGGTGTTACAAAGTATTTTTTTCCTGTGATCCTGTTGTAACATTATTTGGTTTTGATAAGTTATATTTTTTAGAAAAAATAAAAATTAAAAATATCAAGTTTGGATATGAATAGACAAAATAAAAAAATGTTAGGACTCATGATAAATAAAATTATTCATATCAAGAAAATGATAGGAATAATTTTCCTTAAAAATGAAGGAATTTTTTTTTTAAATGTTAGGAAAAGCAATTAAAAAATGTTTTTCTTAGCTTTAAAATAAAATTGGAAAAAGGCTACGTGTTTAAATGTGCCAAGATTTTATATTAGGAGTTAAGTATCTTTTAGATTTTGATTAAATTGCTTCATTAAGCAATTAATCCTTATTTTAATAAGTGAACACATCTTTTAATCCTAAATTTTGCTAAAAGGAAAAAGTGTTTGTCGCTTGTGTTATCGCTCGAGCAATTTCGAAGGGTGTATCTTTTCCCCGCCCAGATCAATGGCAAGGAAGCCTTTTCGCACCCTCCTTGCCCATTTCATGTTAACGATGTGGGGGTGGGGGGGGTCTTAAAAGTTTCTTTCTCGATGGCGGGCCCTCCCCACATATCACCTCCACGAGAGTTCACACCTCCCCCCCTCCCTCGCTCAAAACCAAAAACCACCAGCTACCCCCTCTGAAATCCACTTTCTCCCCAACGGTGGTTTCCACTCCCGCCAACGGTCAGTTGACCTTTCTCCCTTACCGTTTCCCAAAGTCGAATAAGACACTGCCACCTCACCTTTCTGTTGCAACCCCGCTCCTTACCATTATTCCCTATGTCCCGTTAGACCCGCTCCCGTTGAAAATGCAAGAAGAAAGGGGAGCGGAGAAATGGGAAGTCGACTTCACTGCTATGGGCCCGCAGGCTATTTTTGCCAAAGTCTATTTTTAGACTATGTCTATTTTTAGACATATGGAGCATGGTCCAGGGGTTGCAGTATGTTATTCTTGGAGTATTGGTCATGTTGGTAAAAATAGATGGACCTCTTTTTTTAGACATTTAGGTCGAAGTCTATTTTTAGACTGCCTATCCTAAAAATAGGGAAGTCAAATATTATTTACCCTTAATAATATTTGGACTCTAAACTTCAGTTTACTCTCTTGGAGCACTTCAGTTCGAGCTACAGAAGTGGCTCATGCATCTGACAGAGGAATTACGCTATTCCTAAGGCTTTGGTGAGCTCATGCATGGTTGACTTCAGTTAGGACTTCAGTGGCAGAAGTTTGGTGGAGTTGATGAGACAGTTGGTGGAGTTGTGTTCGGTTTAACTTAGTTGAACTAGTTGAGATTAGTTTAACTAGCTAATCAACTAGTAATGAGGGGAGTGAATTAAATATTATTTAATTCATTAATTAGTAACTCATTATTCAACTCAAGAACACACTAGTACCACAAAGGCATGGACAAGCCTGAAGGAGACCAAGGAAGAGGCAGATGAAAGCATGCTGAGATAGCTATCAACAGATATCAAGCCAGTGCATGAGATTGGTACCACACTTGGAGGAATTTCCCCATGATGATTGCGTTTGCTAAGCCAAGGAGATTCGAACCTTGATCTTCTCATTAGACCAGCCTTGATTGCGCAATAGAGTACAGGAAATTAGGATGTGTTTTGAACTCCTGACTTGTTCAAAACATTCAAAACCAACCTAGTTTGTGTGTAAATTCATGAGATAGTACTGAGTACTTGTGAGGAGTATTGTAATGATTTTGTTACATGTTTTATCCATTATAATATACACAATAGCTGCGGGGTTTTCAGCCATAATCTTTCCCCATACATACTGTGTAATGTGTGTGATGTTTTGATGATCTTTTAATCGCATACCGCTTGTTTTATTTCCGCATGTGTGATGATCTGAGTGGAAGAGATTATGTGTTGCATATGAATTCGAATTGATATGTGATCAGGATAATCTCGGTGGATAAATCTTCTTTATTCAGCAAATTTCTACACCCCTAGCCATTGATTGGCCATTTCATCGCCCAGCTCTTGTACCATTGGAATTTATCCGCTACAGTCATATTATCAAATAATCCCTCATAACATCATTTTAGTCACTGTATAAATGAAGCATTTCCCTTCCTTTTACCACTTTTGTTATATTCATCGTTTTATGTTGGATTGCAGGTATTCAAAGCAGAACTGTGCATGGTTTTAGATGTCTCTTATCGTATCACATAGAATTAACGTTCTTCTCCTTATTATTTTCCTCTGAGAACATGGCCCCAAAAGGAAAGAGAATAAAACCTACCTCTAAATAAAATCCTCCCTCTTCTACCCCGGTCGATCTCGACCACATTCCCCTTGTTGATTCTTACTATAAAATTGTTGAAAAAAAGTCTGAATTTGAATTCCATGAATTGCACCTGTGGCTGAAGCAAAAATACCTTGATCAACAAGACGAAATAAAGTTGTGGGAATCCCTTCTGCTCCTCTTTTCATTCCCTCAAACCCATGACTTCCCAGATCTGGTCATCTGGTGTCAAACTAGATATGGCCCTATCAAAAGAGCAGTGGTGGCTTAGAATGGAGAAATTCTAATATCCATCACTGTAGAGACCATTAACAGTATGCTCTTAATCCCTAAAAATTATTCCTTAATCATGTTCTCTCTGGCAGCTCTTATGGAGTTGTACCATAAGCTTACTTTCCCTCAAAGAGCCCAAATCTTTGAAACCTTTTTACCTAATGATGCTGAATTACCAAAGAGGAATCCACCCTATCCATCCTCCATGTTTCCCTGAAGCCACCAAACACATCATATCTCTACTTTCTTGCTTGTTAGGATATCCATATGAAAAGACAGTAGATGAACCCATCCTTTGATATTTATCCATTTTATCCAAATATCATCAACCTGCATTCATGTATAATTACAGTCAATTTTTTGCTGGTAATATGCATGAGAAATTCATGAATTTGACAACCCAATGGATGATTAAGTACACCTCTGTACTTATATATATGTTTATGTTTAAGCAGGAGATTCATTTCCTATCACACTCAACAAGCAGGATGAACAAGGAGTCAACTAGTCAGTAATTCATTGGACAGAGATGGTCAAGTCCATTTCAGCCAAATTCTCTTTTTCAGATTCCTTTGACTCATTCACCCATCCAGTAGCACAGCTTCTCAGTAGCCAGAGTGAGCCTAGAAATTGGTTAAGACATCAAAAGGATCCTTAAATTAAGTGACCAAGTCAAAACTCGAGACTATTATTTATACTATAATTACACTGACATTAGGGTATATGGTTGTGAGTTAGCACCATATAAGTTGCCAAAATACGTTCCAATGAGAATTTTCTCTTTGGAATATATTAGGCAGATTATTAATATGGACGATCTACACTCTGTTTCAAGGAAAAGTAAGTCACAGTTCAAGATCAAGTCAAAAATTGGTTCCTTCATTTGTCATACCAGATCAACTGGCATTGAGGAAGATACTATTTTGAAAAATATGAATTTTCAACCAATTTTCACTTCGTCTTATGACACCTTCAGTATTATTTCAAATTTAAGATTTGAATTAAAAATAACTCCATATAATCATACACCAAGGCCTAAAATTGAAAATTTCATGAATCAGGAGCAGTGGATCGAAAATACATTGCAGGAAGCAGAGGAGCAAATACTTTCTACCTGCACTTTGCATACTCTAGTTTCCCAAATCAAACAGTAGAAAAAAACAAGGGAATAAACATCAAATACTATGGATTTGATCAGATAATTCATATTCCAACAAAAGAATCAGAAGACCGACTTATCAGTTTCTACATAAAAAATCAAAAGGAACCAAAAATCATAGAGTTAGGAGATCTAGAAGTGTCCACATCAGCAGGATGGAGTGTTCCTAATACCCCATAACCTAATTCACCTTCTCAAGAACTTCTGGAGATCATCCAAACCATGGGAACCATTTCATCATAAGACCAGAATATATTCTCCAAGTTCTTAGAGATTAAACAGAAAAATGAAACATTGAAATCTAATGTATACAGTTAGTTCTGGAAGCAGATTTCAACCTCATAGCACAGACTTCTCTCTGCTTTTGATAGTGAAAAGGGCAGGATGCAAATGGCTTTCCTGCAATCTCAAGTCCCATTTCTTAAGTCTCCATAAGATTATAAGAAGACCATTTTCTCATTTGATGCTAACCAGATTCGTCCAATAGATCAAATGGATATGCATAGACAGTCTAGAGAGATGATTTTCTCTACCACGAATAATACAACTATGACTTTCTCTAAGTTAAGAACAACATTATCAAATGTATTGTCACAACTTAAAATAGAAAAAATCTCTTCTTTAGCTAAATACAATAAGTTAAAGTCTTTAGAAGACCTTGTGGTTAAGATTGGGTATGACCCAAAAGATTGTAAATTTCTAGAGGAAATTTTGAAGAAGAAAAATGATGACATTGGAGCTCTACTGAAACAACTTAATATACCTTCCAAATAATATCAACAAACAAATAAAATAGGGGAGAGTGAACAAAACAGTGAAGAGATGCTCAAACTGATCATTGAGAAGAATATTCAAATAAAGAAGATGGAGGAGCAAATTGAAGGATTGCTCAAAGAAAAAGAGTTAGCTCAGCTTGACATGATCCTAGTTATAGCAATACCAATTGCAGTTGTAGGGACAGAGCTCGGCTCTTCATCAATATCTATGAAATCTACATTGATAATAGGGGATTCAGTCAGACTAGTGTAGGAGTTGACCATATAGAAACAGGAAAATGAGAAGCTACTAGAGAAATTCAAGAATTTGGAAACTCGGAGGATAAAAAATGATACATTATACATGGAAGAAAAGTAGAAGTCTCACAGGTGGGGACTTAAATTTCAGAAGTTAGAAAGTGAGCTGATAATGGCAGACACCTTGGCCCAAGCCAAGGAAAGTATTGGACAGAAATCAGTCAAGCAATGACAGAAGTATGTCCATCCATACAAATTATTTTTGAGCAGCAAGAGTTAATTAACAGATGCAGGATAGTCATTGAAAACAAAAATGCAACACTCAAGCAGAAACCAACCGAGGAATCAATCATGATTAAGGTGTTGAACTCAAAGAGAAGAGCAGAGTTGAAGCATATCAACATTTTAGATAGAATAGCTACTATCCTCGAAATCAAGAAGGTATTGCAGAAGAAGAATTTACTGAACCAATTGGAAAATAAGTGTCAAAATTTGGACATTGTTGTTCGAAGGTTTCACACTAAGTTTAATTTGCTGAATTAGAGAGGATTTCCTGGACTAGTAGCTCCAAATGAGAAACTGATCAACCTAGAGGAGTACTACAAAAAATTTTACACTTGCAATTGACAAACCAAAGTTTGCATGAATTAAAGGCCATGTGATAGGCAAAGCTTTTCTTGAAGATTTATATTTTGATTTGATTATAAAATATGAAATAAAATATCTCTTCCTCTACATTTGAAAGATACACAGAGGTAGATGAAGTTTTCATAAAGTTGGTAAATCTGGAAATTCCGAGTGAGGAAATATGGGATCACCTATGTGAAACCATCAAGTAACTTTTTGTCTCCAACAACATGCCAACACAACGACAATTTTTGGGTCACATCATCAATTGTTTCCTCAAAGACAGTGTCAAATCACTCATCAGTTTTGTTTTCCTACAATTTGATACTATTTTTGTAATCCTTTTTAGATACTTATAAGTGATAGAAGCTAGTATAAATAACTCTTCATTCGAGTTATTAAGGGTTGCGCCTTTGAATGCATTTGTAAGAAGAAGTGTATGAGCTTTGATTATTGATGATAATAAAAGGATTATGGATTTATTTCAATCAGTTTTTTCTCTTGTAAGTTTTCCAGTAATAATTACATTTTGTTTTCTACTTATATTTGATGTTTATGAAGATAATTAGGTAAGAAAAAGTTGTGTTTCAGTATATCTTAAATCCTCTGAACTTATAATCTATATTAGAAAATGACTTATTGAACTATAAGTTTTTATAAGTCCCTCTATATCAATTAATTGTCAGCATCTTCATAAAGTTAAGTATGTTTTGTTAAGTTGTTGAACATTGTTTGATAGCCTTTCACACTTATGATAAATTAAACATTCAATATGAATATTTAACTGATCATACATTCCTACATTTTCTGCCTCCACATATGTAATCTTAAATAATTGTTTGAAGTAAAGCAACAACCCTTTTTTTAATAATTAATATTATCTAAAGTTTAAATACATCTATATGCAATCGCTTTATACATTGGTCCTCCAAAAACCCCAATTCAAAACAAACAAAATATTATAGATGCTCTGGCATGATTAATTGACCTAGAATTATCTCAGAGGACAACATCAGACTCACGTCGTTGCTGGGGATACAAAATTTGATCTATTTTCCCTGGGACAATGATATTCTTATTCCTTTAAAGGTGAATAAAGGTATAGTTAGGTTAAAATATTTCATGTGGCGACTTCACAGAACCCAAGTTGGCTCCTTCAAGACATAACGGGTCACATTCTGATTCTGAGATTGTTCTACCTTTATCAGATCCAGAGAGACTGGTAAGACAAGCCTCTTCAAGAGAAAACATCAAACCCCTTCTTCTTCTATTCCTCAACAGGAGACCACCTCAGTTCCTGATCCTTTTAGTTTGGACCTATTCTCCTAAATTCAAAATATCTACTACCTAGGGTGCATGAATTGATATCTAAAGGAGTTTATTTTAAATCTGCTCTTGTAGTTCATTCACTAGAATCCTATCAAGTACCTATAGTACCTTCTGAATTCCCTACATCAGAGTAGGAATTGGCTTTACATTTACCTGAATTCAAACCTACTGATTTCATTTCTCCTACCTCGTATTATTTTCCATCCACTTTTGCACAACCAGAAGATCTCTTCTCCTTATATTCAAACCCATTATTTGAACATAAATAAGGAGAAGAAGAGTTCCAAAATTTGGTCATTCATACACCTTTGAGATCTGTAAGAATATCTTCAACTTTACTTCTTCCTCCACCTTCTTTTACCCCTCCATATTCACATCCTTCTTCCACTACTTCATCTTCTACATCTACCTCATCATCTACTACAACCACCACCACTGAATCTTCTTCATCTCCATCACAAGGTATGGTTGGTTTTAGGCCTATTTTTCAAGCAAAATATGCTACTTTACTGCTTCCAAACATATTAAATGATTTTCCTGCTGGATATTTGAAACATCTTCCAAGGTTAAATGGGGAAACTGGTTAATGTTAGTTGAATATCATTTAGTAGCATTTCTAGACTTTGCTAACAATATGAACATAGAACATGAAAATGTATATATGAGATTGTTTGTGAAATCTTTAGAAGGAAAGTTAGAATCTGGTTTAGACAATTGAGGGAAAATTCCATTCGGTCTTGGGAAGAATTACCAACTATTTTTAAGAATCAATGGGGTGTTAAAAATGATCTTGCCTATTTCTTGACATAATTTTAAGAACTTAAGAGAAATTATGGTGAACCATTATCTGAGTTCATTAAAAGATTTAACAAACTTTATCATAAGATGCCTTTTGACTGTAAACCACAAGTAGCAGCAGCAAAGGTTAGGTTTTCCAAATCCTTTGAAGATGATTTTGCAGTCATTTTAAGGGGAAGAACTTTTCTTACCTTAGAAGATATGCAAACAAATGCTATTGATGTTGAAGCTAATAGAGCTGCTTCAGCTAAACTTAAAGCCAAAGCTGAAAAGGCTCAAAGTAAAATGAAAGCTAATCAAGAAGCTTCTTCTTCTTCTAAATCTAAAAATGAAGATAAAAAAATATATGAACTTACATCATCACTTAGGAACCTTTCAAATAGGATTTCTAAAATTGAAACACAACCTAGAGCAGTTCAATAAACTGTTAATAGACCTCAAACACAAACTCAAGGTCAATTTAAGAAAGCTCCACAATTACAAATTCTTCAAAGACCTAGTAATGATTAGCAAATACCACCTCCTATTTTGATTGATGATCAAGAGTTTAATGATAATACTCTTTTAATCACAGAAGATATTAACAACCTTAACAATAAATCTGATCAGACAGCTATTGTCCCCATTCCTCAAAATAAAACATTTCAAGAGGATCAAGAAAATTCTTGTGTCTAAATATCAAGCCTTCTCAGAATTTCTAATTGTTGAGCTTAACATAAGGTATGATTTAATTCCAAGGGAAGGTCCTGGAAGGCCTCCCAAAAATCCTGTTATAATTGAACCACAGATAAAATCTGTTGAAACTCAAACAACAACCATTCAACCTTTAAATCAACCAACTAATACTAATCAAATTGATAGAATTGTTTTAATTGCTTTTAATGTTGAAAGGGAGTTAGAGAGAGTCAAAATTCTCATCCCATTATCAGAACTTTCAAAGAACCCTAGATACAAAAATCAAGTCACAAAATGGATTCAAAACTCAAGTGTAGATGCTGAAGAGGACGTTATAAGTCTTCAATATGAAAAACCATCAGTAGTAAAAGGTCAAGGTTTGGAAAAATTATTAGTTGAATCTAATTGTAAAGTTCTAGGGACAAATTCTATTTTCGAAGTTTCAGAGAAGAATACATAAGAACCTTCTTCCAACTCTCATGGGGAGAATCCACAAGAACCTTCCCTAAATTCATAAGGGGAGAATCCACAAGAACCTTCTCAGGATTCTAAAGGGAAGAACACACAAGAACCTTCATATTCAAATCAAACAGTCCTTGTTCATATGGATGAAAATTTTTTATTGTCATATTGGTATTCTGATATTGTACATTTTCTGGTAACCTTGAGTGTCCTAGTCAATTTTCAAGAAATCAATGTAAGACACTTAAGTTAAAGTTTGTAAAGTACTGTATCATAAATGAAAACTTGCACTGGAAGGATCCTCTCAGCATCCTTTTGCTTTTCTTGACAAAAAGTGAAACAGAAGGAATTATTGAGTAGTTTCATGCAGGTATATGTGGTGGAAATTATGCCCGAAGATCCACAACATAAAAAATACTAAGAGAGATATTCTATTGGCCTACCATGTTTTCACAAGTAGGAGCAAAGGTTAGAAGTTGCATTCCATGTCAGATGTTTCCTGGAAAGCAAAAACTTGTAGCCCTTCCACTAGTTCCAGTATTAGTTTCAACACCCTTCTTACAGTGTGGATTGGATTTCATAGGGGAAATTCATCTAGCATAAAGTAACCAAATAGATGGATCTTAACTGCCACAGATTACTTCACCAAATGGGTAGAGAAAATTATAGTTAGGGATGCCACGGATACTGTAGTGATCAAATTCATTAAAGAAAACATTATTTCCAGATTTGGATGTCCTCAACAAATAGTAACTGATAATGTAACAAAATTTAGTAGTGTAAAAATGATTGAGTTCTGTCAGAAGTATCAAATCTTATTACATCATTCTACTCCTTACTATCCACGGGGAAATGGTCTTGCAGATCATCAAACAAGAGCCTGGACAAGGTAATTAAAAGGAATTTAGAAGATCATAAGAAGAATTGGGAAAATGACCTCATCTATGAAGTTTGAGCTAACATGATATCTCCCAAAAGATCTACAGGCAAGTCTCCATTTCAACTGGTTTATGATAAAGAAGCCATTTTTCCTACCAATTTAGCTTTCCCTGTTTTAAATTTTTTACAAGAATTTAACGAATAATCCAATGATTTCTCTAGAAGGATCAATTGGATTATTGAATTAAATGAAAACATGGATGATTTTCAATAAAGGAAATATCAGGGTCAGATGAAAAGTATTTTTTATAGGAAGTCAAGAGAAAGAGATCTTAGGAAAGGAGATCTAGTATTGAGATGGGATGCTAGGAGGGAGGAAAGAGGAAAACATGGAAAATTTGATAGCCTTTGGTTTGGACCTTTTAGCATTGTTGAAGTAAAGGGTAACAATAACTTCATCTTACAGAACTTGGAAGAACAATTTTCTTCATTTATAGTCAATGGAAGATTTCTGAAGCATTAATTCCAGTACTGAAGATGCAGAAGAATCATTCAAATTCATCATTGTAAATATACTGGCTTTGTTAAAATTTTCAATTATGTTTGTTTTCACATCAAATACTCCATTAGCCCAAGGAGAAGGAACTTGGATCTGCTTGTTCTCTGAATCCTACAGGAGGAAGCATTCCCTAGTTGAAGCCGATGTTGTAACATTATTTGGTTTTGATAAGTTAGAATTTTTAGAAAAAAATAAAATAAAATTGTCAAGTTTGGATATGAATAGACAAAATAAAAAAATTTAGGACTCATGATAAATAAAATTATTCATATCAAGAAAATGATAGGAATAATTTTCCCTAAAAAATGACGGAAAAATTGTTTAAAAAATGTTAGGAAAAGCAATTACAAAATGTTTTTCTTAGCTTTAAAATAAAATTTGAAAAAGGATGTATGTTTAAATGCACCAAGATTTTAAATTAGGATTTAATTATCTTTTAAATTTTGATTAAATTGATTCATTAAGAAATTAATCCTTATTGTAATAAGTGAACACATTTTTTTATCCTAAAGTTCGCTAAAAGACAAAAGTGTTTGTTGCTTGTGTTATCGCTCGAGCAATTTCAAAGGGTGGATCTTTTCCTTGCCTAGATCAACGGCAGGGAAGCCTTTTTGCACCCCCATTTCCCATTTCCCATTAATGGCAGGGGGGGTGGGTTCAAAAAAAAAATTCTCGATGGTGGGCCCTCCCTACGTGTCACCTCCACGATAGTTCGCCCCCCCAGCCCCCGCTCAAAACCACAAACCACCGCCTACCTCCTCCGAAATCCACTTCCTCTCCAACGGTGGTTTCCACTCCCGCCAATGGTTAGTTGACCTTTCTCCCTGACCGTTTCCCAACATCGAATAAGACGTTGCCACCTCAACTTTCTGTTGTAACCCCGCTCCTTACTGTTATGCCCTCTATCCTATTAGACCCATCCCCTAGTCGTTGATTAGTCGTTTCATCGCCCAGCTAATGTATTATTGGAATTTATCCGCTATGGTCATATTATCAAACATTCACCTCATAATGGAATTTTAGTCATTATATAAATGGAGCCTCACCTTTACTTTTACCACTTTTGTTGTATTCGTCATTTTATGTTGGATTGTAGGTATTCAGAGAAAAATTGTGCATTGTTTTAGACATCTCTTATCATGTCACAGAGATTTAATGTTCTTCTCCTTATTATTTTCCTATGCGACCATGGCCCCAAAATGAAAGAGAAGAAGACCTACCTTTAAATAAAATCCTCCCACTTCTACCCTGGTCGACCTCGACCACGTTCCCCTTGCTGATTCTTAGTACAAAATTGCTGACACATAGTGTGAATTCAAATTCCATGAATTGCACCTATGGCTGAAGCAAAAATACCTTGATCAACTAGATGAAATCAAGTTGTGGGAATCCCTTCCGCCCCTCTTCTCATTCCCTCAAACCCATGACTTCCCAAATCTGTTCATCTGGTGTCAAACCAAATATGACCCTATCAAAAGAGAAGTGGTGGCTCATAATGGAGACATTATGATATCCATCACTACGTATTTCATTAACCGTATGTTCTTAACCCCTCAAAATTATTCCTTATGCATATCTTCTCAAAGTAC